>JAKZAP010000004.1:25129577-25285407 GCA_023053575.1 Branchinecta lynchi | reverse complement strand
CCATGTCTCCTTGCCCCGATACCGAATATGTAATAGATTTCATAAACAACTTTGAGCTTTCAACCAAATTTCCAGTTTCAGCCGAATTCGTGATGAACCATTTGTCCAGCAAGAAAACTAAGTTCAGATATGGATTCGGCGGACCTCCTTACCCCCTCAATGAATATCTTATTAGCTTATAAAACACACATGTTTTTACCGTGTATTCGAAACCGCTCCTCTGCCTCTAAAGATAGGACTAAAAGACCCATCTATGAACTTGACCTGTGCTTTTCCAGTGAATATTCATTGAACAACATCCTCGCTTGAACAACATATTCCGTTGTTTGAACATTATATATCAACGTTCGACCTTCGATTGCACTTTACACTAGATCTCTCCGGCGTCCATAAAATAAACAAATGCATGTCGTCATCCACAGCGCAGAGCTATACTAGTTTGGGAATAAAGGGGTAGGTCTGCTATGGCCGAAAATTGGTCGACAAATTTTGTGTACGGTTTTCGCCGGATTCCAGGTGAACTACTTGCCCGGCATGAAAATAACTTTCATATTCGGATTCAGCATGTCAACTTACCCCTAAATCAACTATCTCAATAGTTTTTAAAAAATATTTGTGTTTGCCCCTTAACCCTAAACCCCCTCCCCTACCCTTGAATATAGGGCTACAGAGCCGATCTACCAACTTGACCTTATTGACCCAAAGGATCCTCCCACCAAGTTTCATCAAAATATCTCATTCCCTTCGAGATTTATCGTGCTTACAGAAGGACGGACGGACAACTTTTGCGATGTCCTAGGCATCCCTCCACTTACGTTTTGGGATCCCCAAAAGTGATATCCAGTTACATCACTAAGTTCCAAACTTCTTTCTCTCCAATTTGACAAAATCCTAGGCTCTATTGTTGGTGATGATGAAAGTGAGATGACTTTTTCAGATACCCCGACAAGTTACCACGGTCGGACCGTGGTATCTGAATATCAGACACCGGTAAGTGCCCAGATACCACGATAACTGGAAAAACGCCTTTTGACCGTGGTATCAGATACCACGGTAACTGCGAAAACGACTTTAGACCGTGGTATCAGATACCATTGTATCAAATACCATGGTACCAGCAAAACGCATCTCCTGTTTCTCTGCCCTTGGCCGGGAGGGTTTCCGTGGCCCGGAATAGCTCAAGCTACGCTTCTCGTGCTTTCCGCCAGATTTATCTATCTTTCGACCTGGGTCTCCTGCTGCTGGTATCGTAGAACCGTGCCCCTCGAATCTGTACTAAGGCGATGCATGTAGTAGTTTAATTCAATTTTTTTCACACAAAAATAATGACAAACCATACTCCTCTGGGTCAACCATAAACTACTACGTGACACTGGGTGGGGCTTATAAGCATTCGGGCATCCATTTTAAATTTACCGCGACATGATAAACTCACTTAGAGCGTGCTCCACCCCTTCTAACAATAGTAACTATTAGTTACTATTTTCGTTTCGACCTCGTAAAAAGTTACCACGCTGGCCGTTCCAATCTTCTCAAAATAGTAAACAGATTTGTTCCTGCTAATAGTAACTATTTGCTTACCATGCTCGGGAGCACATTAAGCGTAGTAACTACGCATCTCTGCAACGTGATTGGTCGGATTCACCCTTGGCATGATATTCGGCTGGAAAATAGAAAAATCGTTCCAGCCTTGATGGCAAAAAGCCAGAATCCGTGACGTCATGCGTAGTAACTACAATAAGTAGGGTGGAACACGCTCTTAACTGCATGAAAACTAGCCCACTTTTCTAGAGGAAGCGGGTTTGTATATTCGTATTTATACGACAGATCAACGGACATAATTTCTGTATTGCGTTCCAACCCTTCGCTGTTCGTTTTGAAGATTTAATTATCTGGAGCTAGCGTACAGTGAAAAATCGGGCCTAATTCCAATATTTACAAGCTGTAGGAATTTACTAAGCCTAGAACGAAAGAATATGATGCGTTTCTAGCACAATTGGGCCATCGGTAAAACTGGTCTCATCCAACATGCTAACACACACAAAAACTCACTTGTTCCCTTTTCCAAGCTTCATAGTCCGCCTGAAACTGGATTTCAAGCTGCTTCTTTATCTTTTCTACTTTGGGAAACACATTCTTAGCAGTTTCTTTGTTCCTCAAGATATCAGCCTGAGGGACTTGATTGTATTGTGGATGTGTTCGAAGTTTGTCAAGTGATAAACTGAAAAAGATACAAAACTTCAGGTACCTTACTAGATAGAAGACAACCGACAATTTCAGTAGGCAAATCCTTCGAGGAAAAGCCAAATATGTTCCGGATAGGATCCACATCGCGCACTAACGCTCACACAGTTACTTAAAATAAAAACCCAAGTCTGAATATTCTGCGTAGTCTTTTTAGGGCCCTTACAGCCTGTCCAACTTTTGCTAGTTCGGGCACTCAAACTTAAGATAAGACGATGAAACTTGACACGCATATAGGCCATGACTCAACGTTCAACGAAACCTCCTTTCCTGGACCCTGTCACCCTTGTAGAGTTGGAGGGATGGGAAAGCCAGGATCTTGTGACCCCCGCAAGTTGCGAACGAGTGATCCGATTTTAGTGAAACTTAATGGGAAGAAGCAGATGCCCAAGGTTTTCCACTTGTGTCAGAACGGCATCCGACCAAGGCAGTAGGAGGGGTCAGGGGGCACCGGAAATTTTTACTGCAGTGCTCCAATTCGAGTGAGACTTGGTAAGAGAAGGTCTTATACCTTGTCTGTGCTTGTCTAAACTGCATCTGGCTACGTCAGAGGAGTTGGAGGGGAGAGGTCCAGTGTAGCGATAGGGGTGAAACTTGGACTTTACAAAGGTCATATGACCTGGATGTGCGATTTTCGGTCCAGGTCGGATCCGACTTCGGTGGGGTTGAGTCCGAGAGGTACAGGATTTTTCCCAGAAATTTAGCAATTCGAGTGAAACACTGGTAGGAGTAGAATTAATGAATGAATAAATGAATCTTTTTATTAACCCACTTCTATAAAATAGAAATAGTGGAGTACATAAAGAAAAGAAAGAAACACAACTTAAATTAGGATACAAATTTACACTTCGAACAGATTACACTTCAAACAAACGGACAAGACCGTGATGCGGAGAAAACGCGGCGACCAACAGATTCCTATGCAGCTCGTCAAGTTTAACAGTTAATTAGTTACTGAAAATTTATCATTTTTCGATTTTTATACCAAATTTGCAAGTAGAGGAGCAATTTACAGAAGCGGAAGTATGCTATTCGAATAGCTAGCTACATCCTTTTTCTTCAGCAGGGGGTAAAGTCCAGAAAGGTAAAGGACCGAGTTAAGATAGATAAAATAGTAATTTATTCACTCACACTTTCACGTTTACAAAACCAAAATTGGTGAGTACTGTCATAACATAAACATTTAAAAGCACGTACAAATGGTCAAAGACTATTTAAAATTTCAACAATCTTTGGTATAAAAGGATCTTGGTAACGGCTGTGTTTGGCCGCTACTGGTTGGAATATTGGGACCTTCGTAGAGCTGCTCGCTCTTGCCTTTACATTGTTGTATGGGAGAGGGAGAAAATCATTGTAGATCGGGTGCGAAATAAGTTTTTTACCGATCTCGAGGCATAGGTTCAGCCTCCGTTTCTCCAATTTATCAATTGTGTATGTGCTTAGAAGAAGGGAGTAGGGTACTTTTGGGCCTTTATGGATAATATGGAGAGCGCGTTTTTGGATTCTTTCAATACGTGAGTTAGACCAAAATGCCACACTGCGCATGCGTACTCCGTTAATGGTCTTATGAAAGAGGTATAAATCCTGAGGATGTGAAGACTTGGTACATTATGCTTTGATAAAAGCTTTAACATATGCAGGCTGGAGTTTTCCTCACGGAGTATTTCGACTGTATTATCTTCCCAATCTAAAGTTTCAGTAATAACTACTCCAAGGAATTTTAGTTTTTTGGCAGCCAAATTTTCAATGAGCTTTGGTTCAAACTGCGGGGGTGATTTTTAAAAATGAAATAGTTAAAAGTAAGTAGTAAGTAGATATCCTAGATGCCTAGGATATCTACTTACTAGATATCCTAGTAAGTAGTGTTCGTACTAGACGTGTTTCCCGTCTAGTCTTTTAAACTAGACGGGAAACACGCCGAGGCTAGCGCCCTCTATGCTAGCAGCTAGTCGGCAGGAGTCTTAAGTCAAGTCAAGCCCTGTAGCCTAGTCGTGTTCATGTTGGCTTTCTTAGCCATCAAAAGCGTGTTCCATCCTACTTACCGTAGTTACTACGCATAACGTCACGAATTCTGGCTTTTTGTCTTCAAGGCTGGAACGACTTTTCTATTTTCCAGCAGAATATCATGCCACGGGTGAATCCGACCAATCACGTTACAGAGATCCGCAGTTACTACGCTTACTACGCTCCCGAGCGTGGTAAGCAAATAGTTACTATCAGTTACTATTTCGAGAAGGTTGGAACGGTCAGCGTAGTAACTTTTGGTGAGGCTAGAACGGAAATAGTAACTAATAGTTACTATTTGTAGAGGGGTGGAACACGCTCGAAGACTGAATTAAACCCAGCAGCTGCAAGACTGCTTCGAAGTTACAAACCATATTTTCAGTATCAAGGGCATTTCTAGTATTTCTTATGTTCTGCATTTGTTACACATGGATCCCGTGCTTAGGAATGTAGGTCACTTACATAAGAAACTTCAAGTAGAGTACATAGGCTGCCTCATAGCTTCCTTCCTGGTAATATACATCTGCCATACGGATCATTTCATGGCAGGAGCGGAAATACCTAGAACAAAATAAATATGTTTATCTTCAAGATGGCTATTTTGTTTTGGTCATTTGCCACTGTTTCGGATTCACTTCTGGTCAATTTGTCCACGGTCTGCCTCTGTTGACGATTTTATAGTCGTTATTGTTATTCGCAAGTATTGATGAGTGGCTCACTGTCTTTATTTTAGGCTTTCAATTCTCCCAATTTTGTTTTAATCGTCGGTTTCTTGTTGGTTTTCTGATTTGTTTTAGTTTTCTTGGTTGTTGATCTTCATCATCGTTTTGGCATTTTTCCTCAAAATTTTCTGTCTGCGCTGAAGAAGGGAGGCGGTTGTCCTCCTGAAATATTCGCCTTTTATTTCAGTAGATTCGTTGGCCTTTACAAACCCAATTTTCGTGAATTTTCGTGAAAAAAAACCTCGGAATTTCCTGGTCGTTAAGCATACTTTTTACTTCTCTATCAACTGTCCCTAATTCCAACTCATGACCAATACCCTCACTCCACCTATCACGACCCGACAATCATCGAAAATTTTCTTAACCTGATAAGCCGATGACTCCTTACTTGTGTCCCTAAGGGACTCCAGATACGCCGCTTTCAACATTCTAACACGTGGAAGACGAATTATCTTCTCCCAAAAACTGACCATACTCCCTAAAGACCTACACCTTAAGCTTCCTAAATCTAAGTCCCCCCCCCCCCCTAACTACTAAGCTATTTGTCGTACTACTTAGTCCTAATGATCTTTTAAAATAATTCAACTGTACCTGATCCAACTTACCTGCCTTATGAAACCCCAAACTTCTGAAGCGTACCATAATCAATTACCGGCAATACCTTTATGTAAACTATCTCTTTGTGTATCCTAATGTTATTAATATCTTTCAAATGGCTTCTTAGAACTAGATTAACACACCTTTTCCCCTTCATCTCCGCCTGTTACACATGCTTTCCAAATATCCCTGCTTTTGCTCGCAATTTACATCCCGAATACACCCATTCTTTCTATACTTCTAGGTGCCCCCCCCCCCCCGTATCGAAACTCGTCACATTCTTTCAATCTACCACCTTCTCTAACATCATCACAGCTGTTTTGATAACATTGAATGTAAACTCTTTCTTTTTTAAATAAAGCTCTAGTAAATTTTTAAGTTTCTGAAGGTTGCTAGTAGAATCCTACTAGAAATGTGGGTCACTTCCACTTCTTTGCTTTGGTTAGTATCCATTTGCAAGTTGGTACTGATTTTTTCACCAGACCTTTTGATCTTGGATAGATGGGGCTGGAGGTTTGTGCGAAGTCTCTGACGAAAAGTTGTGAACCGTTGTCTGAAGTTATCAGCTGAGGGATCCCGAAACGAGCAAAGATGGCTTTCAATGTGTCAATGATTGCGATTGATGTCTGACTTGGTGGTTTCTCTATTTCAAAATATCTGCTGTTGTAGTCGGCAGTAATGGTATAGCAAGTTTTGTTCCACTCGAACAGGTCAATGCCAGTGTGCTGCCATGGAAGTGTTGGTTACTATTCAACGCTCCTTTTGATTGTTCTCTGCAAATTTTGCACATGCTTCACATTTCTGGAAAAGATCTCGATATCTGCATTCATTCCTGGCCAGTACACAATCACTCTGGCATGCTGTTTGGTTTTGTCAATCCCTAGGTGTGCTGGGTGAAGCTGGTGAAGTATGCTGGTTCTGAGAAGATGTGGAATCATGATTCATTGACCTTTTAGAATTGGGCGAGCAGTTTCCACCACAAAAACTCTGTCTTTTTTTGTGAGGAGCTGAATCGATTCTTTGCAATAGCATCCACCTCTTGTTTTATTTCCTTTTGTTCAAAGGTTTTGAGCTGTGCTTGGTTCGACTCACGAGTTCGGCATCTGATGACTGCTTGAGCTAGGGTAAGGCTGTCAACGGTGACTAATAGTTTTTCCCATAATTTAGGATTTCTGACTCTACAAACTATCTTGTATCTTACCATATCACTTTCACTGGCGTATCCGCGTCGTGTAACTAGAATCTTGACCTCTGTTATATTCGTAAGCACTTTCTGCATCCTTCTGGTCTCGATGGTAAGTGGCGTCCTCGTCGTGCCCCTGGGGGGTTGGGAGTTATGCTTGGTATTTCTGGCTTTTGCTTTTGTTGTGTTTTCTTTGCTTCAGTTTGCTTGCATCTGTAGCATGGTCAGCACTAAACTGTAGCCCCCCTGGATAGGAACGTGAAGTCTCCAGTGACCCAGGGCAGCCTTGCACAATAGTGTTCATGCCCATAAATGCCAGTGACCCATGGCGGCCTTGCACAATAGTCTTCATGCCCATAAATGCCACCCTCAGCCCACTAACCTAAGCCCTTACCCCCCTCCAGCAGGGGCTGGAGGCCAGGCTGGCAGCTGTTGGCAGAATCCAGCAAAATAGGCAAGAATTGTTATGTTTTGACGTAAAAACAACCCATCGGCTTGTCCGTTATCTGTTTTTTAGATTATGCTGGATTGAATTGAATTGAAAACTGTCTAAAAGATGCAAGATCCCGCAAATCAAGCAATAAAGAATTTTTAGGGAAAACCCCCAAAAAAGAGGGGTGTTTTCATCAATTGTGTTTAAAGTGATGGTTCACCATCATTTGTATTTACAGTGATGGTTTACCATCAATTGTATATTGGCGGATTGAGGCAACGGGCCAATTGGGGCCTGAGTTTCTGGCCTACTCCACATAATAATAATAATCCTTTTAGTCTTGCTTCACATTTGAAAGATCCACTTCAAATTATACGAAAACACACAAATTTCTGTCGAAAATATCTTCTCTTACTCATAACCAATATTTAGCGGTTAAAGACTTAATATAGTTTAACGCATGTGTATAATTTTATTTTATTTGATATTTAGTATTCTTTGGCCAGATTTTTTTTTGGTAGTATTACATGTTGGGCCAATTTGTTTGTATATATTTCATTCCATACTCTCCGATCCTGGAGGTCAATAAAATATCCAAATTTGAATTCTGAAAAAGATAATGGTAAAACACTTGATTCTTCGGGAGGCTGCACAGTCTCTGAACTTCTTCAGGTAGATCTTGACTCTGTCATTTTCTTCTTCCGCACAGTGCCATCTTTACCCTTAGGCAGGTTAGGCCGGTGCTGGCGGGCCAGGGTAAAGAGAGTCCAAGCGGCCTGTGCAAATTGTTGAGAAGAAAAGGCTACGGTTGCTACCATTGTTCATTGCGATCCAGGCGTGACCAGCTGCATGGCACCATCCTTTGCATTACCAAAATTATGCTCAGATGTGACCATACATAGCATGGCTTGACCAAATTTTTTTTATATTTTTACTCATGAAAAGGGGCCAAAAACCTATGGATGGCCTAAGGCCCACCAACAGTAAAACGGCATCAAAACCCACTCCCAACCGTAGAATCATCGCTGACCCCAAAAATAGAAGACAGAGCACCATGGACGCGGCAACTCCCAATCGTCAGAACCACCTTCCTACCGACTAAAAAGGGTGACCTCCTCCCTCACTTGGTAACAACCCACTTCCACCACATATCATCCACCATCTACCAAAACCATATCCCAATATATGTAGACGGATCAAAATCTGAACTTGGTACCACTGGAGCAGCCGCATACATCCCAACTCAGAAACTTTTTGCAACAGAAAAGCTACCGAAAGAGTCAAGCATCCTAAGTGCTGAAATAGCAGCAATTAACATCAGACTTGAGCTAATCATGAGGATGAAACTGTCAAAGACAGATCTTGTTATATATTCAGACTCAAAATCTGCCCTGTCCCTCATCGAACGGCCCACCTTCCCATCTGAAGACATAGATCTGTACCACACAGCAAGCCTCCTCAAGCATGTCCATGAACAAGGAAACAAACCCACTTTCCAGTATATTCCAAGTCACATGGGGATTCCTGGAAACGAACTTGTCGATACAGCAGCCAAAAAGGCGCTGTCGAACCCGGTGGAAAGCGGAAGACCACTCCCTATCAGAGACGTAATGAGAAGTAGAACAAACAGAATTCGGGGACCCCATCAAGAACCACACCTGTCACCTTTCCGATCCCGACATCTGACAGCATTCTACCACCGTATACGAGCAAACACCAACAACCTTAACCACCAAGCGCACCACTACAAAATCCCCAATGCAGATGGAACTGTACCAACATCGCCACTCTGTCGCATCTGCTCGAGAAAGGACGAGACTATTGACCACCTGCTCTTCGAATGTACCAGCTTACCCACAAGAAACGAGAGACAACAGATCGAAAGAATATTCGCATCACTCCGACTTCAGAAAACCACCTTCTCCCTCATCAAACAACCACCGCCACCAAAAGACGCAGAAAAGCATGCCATACTAGCAATCCATTCATTCCTCCGATCCATGGAACTTGACCACCTAGTATGACCAAAATTAAAACCCAATGAAGACTACTACAGTTACTCTACCAATCACCACAACAGAAGAAGAAAACCCTGAGAAGACCATTGCAGTCCTGAGCAGTCATACTGCAAGGCCGCAAAAAGGAAGAGGCCGAAATGGAGCGTCACGCCGTCCAAAGAGGCCTAACATAAAGAAGAAGAACAAGGCACTGCTTCTGCAAGCACAACAGTGCTGAAGATCTCTCGGCCCTGTGCACCATCCCAAATTAGGAGGATACTTTCTCAGACTTTTCAACATGAGCATTGCATGGCTTTCAAGTGCAGTCAATTCTGAATTTAGGTTGTCAGCATTCAAATTGATTGATGGGTGGGTGATATCCATGATATCCATTCACACAATTTGTTTCCTAATCTAAATCACATCCTTTTTTCTTATTACAGTGCACATTTTTTACAAAATGTTTCGTCCTGATAAGGAACTGGATCAAGGTTTGAGAGTCTGGAACCCAATGATACTGAAAGTGACATCAAAAGTATGAAATTCGCTTATAAAGCCATATGAGTAAATTGACAATTTTATTTTATGGTTTTCAGATATTTAAAACAAAAATGAAGACAAAATAATTCAGATAATTCATGTCTGCAACTTTAGAACATACTCCATAGCCAATCCCAGCAAATATTTTAGATAGGCAAATAGCACCGATGTTTTCTGGTCAGCTACTTATTGTGTGCGGTAGTATAAACCTTGATCACAGATATCAGTTTCCTTCCTTTTTGGCAAGGGTCCACTTCAGACTCAAGCCACTCAAGCTTCAGCCTGAAGAGTACCCTTGCCAAGAAGAGATGAAATATAGCTCTAATAAAATGCAGCTGACATATCCATTTAGCACTGTTAAATATTAAGTAGGAGAAGTGTTCAAAGTCAAAGAACAAAAGAAGCATAACTTATTCTACTGTATTCACACACAGGGGCATTACACACCTGGGGAGACCCCCCCCCCCCCATGTTGATGGGCAGTTGTTAGAAAATAGCCGAGTTGGTGCAAAGCATCACAGCTTTTCATAAAAACAGTCGGTTTTCTTCATAACAGTCTGTTTTTTGCAAAAATAGTAGATTTTTTCCTTAAAAATGGTAGATTTTTCCCAAAATCAGTAGGTTCTTCCCAAAGCCAGTATATTTTTCATCAAAATGGTAGTTTTTTCTTAAAACAGTCGTTTTTCTGTGAAAATGGTTGGTAAAAGTGACCAGCCAGTCAGTAAAAACTTTCTCTGCTCACATGACATATAAGTAGCCACTATAATCTGTGTCTCTATCATGCAGGGACATTACATATCAGGGGGGAGATCCCCCCCAATGTTGACATATAAGTAGCCAATATAATCTGTGTATCTATCACACAGGAGTATTACATATCGGGGGGAAGACCGCCCCAATGTTGATGGGCAGTTGTAAGAAAATAGCCAAAGCATCACGACTTTTCATAAAAACAGTCGATTTTTCTTCAGAACAGTGTTTTTCGCAAAATAGTAGATTTTTTCCTAAAAAAACAGTAGATTTTCCCCAAAATCAGTAGGTTTTTGCCAAAGCCAGTATATTTTTCATCAAAACGGTAGTTTTTTCTTAAAACAGTCGTTTTTATGTGAAAATGTGAAAATGGTTGGTAAAAGTGACCAGCCAGGTCATGACATACAGGTCTGCTTATTTGAACACTTTTTTAACTGTTCCACTACCTTGGCTTTTTTACTTGCATATAAAAAAGTAAAATGAAAAGAAAAATAACAAACTTGATATCAGCTAACAGCCAACTATTTCAGGGTTATTCTGGCACAAACCTGAAGCAGAAATTCAATTAAATTTCTTTGATTTTGAATTTATTAAAAAGGTCCTTCCTCTTTTGAAGGCATCTGACGGTTCGGACCAGGTTGGGACCGCCATCTTCTCCATTGAAGGTGCATTCCTCCCTCCCGGTAAACTTTTCAAATTACAAAAAAGAACACAGAGGTGTCAGCTGAGTCACACTTTCATAGGTGAATGGTGAATTAGCAAAATATTCAAAAAGTGACAAAGTGAAAAGTTTATAGGAAGAAATGCCTGGTTTGGGTTTTAGTTTTGTCTTCGTCGATCGTTCACTGTTAGCAAACGTTCACATAAGCATACCTCTACTGTATAAGCAGCCAATATAATCTGTGTCCCTATCATGACCTATACACTTGCCTCTTAGCTGGCGTTGCGATATCTAGCTTCACATCTTCTGCTTGTCCTGCTAGTCTTTCCAAACGTTTCTTTGGTTCCATCTTCTTCACAAACCACAGCTCGACGCAGATTTAAACTTTCTGCCACATCTCGATTTGGGATTAGTATTTTTCTACGCTCGGTAACTCATTAAAGCGGTGATTTCAAACATTTTGAAGTGAGCCAAACCGGGAAAAACGACAAGCATATTTTGATAAACAATATGAGTCTTTGGGTTGACAAATACAGGCCAAAGCAGCTTCATAAGCTTGATTATCATGTTGACCAAGCTGATTACCTGAAGAAAATGGTATAGTGTCTTCGCTCATTAGGCTAGTGACCCAGTGTCATGATGTGTGAATAGCCTACAGTCACGGTCAGCTTACAGTACAGAAGGGGCACCCAACCTTGAACCTGGCCTAAATAGTTGAAGGAAATTTCACTGCAGTCCTAACAGGGTGTTAACTTCAAGCAGGAAACCCCAGTCTAGTACACTAGCCCCTTTTCAGGCACGGTGCTCAAACGTCTAGCACCATGCCTGGGTGCTAGACGTTCAAGCACTGTACCTTGGATTTCATGCATGGTGCATGGATTTCAGTATACAGTGCATGCATCAAAAACACAGTTTCTGTCATAACAACTGAGCACCAGCTCGGACAGGGCTGAAATTACTACCAAGAATTAGAGAAATCAAAGACAATCCTTTATATATTTTTCACAACAAAAACAAAAGTGCTCAGCGGATGACAGATGTGAAAAACCTCATTTCCTTTTCTACATAGTCAAGGGTTTTGCATGAAAAGTGTCCTGTGCCTCAGCCTTTTCTACCTAGCAGCCAACCAGAATATTGGCTCTTGGGGAATAGATAAGGAAAATACATGGAAAATAGATAGGGTGCTCTTAGGTTTTTCATCTCCATCATCATTAGAGCCCTATTGTTTTTGTTGTGAAAAATATATAAAGGATTGTCTTTGATTTCTCTAATTCATAGTAGTAATTTCAGCCCTGTCCGAGCCGGTGCTGAGTTGTGATGACAGAAACTGTGTTTTTGATGTATGCACTGTATACTGAAATCCATGCACCATACATGAAATCCAAGGTACAGTGCTTGAACGTCTAGCACCAGGCATGGTGCTAGACGTTTGAGCACCATGCCTGAAATGGGGCTAGTGTACTAGACTGGGAAACCCTGCTGAATGACCTATGTCTAGGACCTGTTTTAGACTGAACAGAAGTTCCCTTGTTAGGTTTTCAGGCCAAGTTCAAACTCAAGGTTGGATACACAGTCATACACAAAACCTATGGTGTCCATACGTTGGGGTACCATGCCCTGGAGCATGGGCATGGTAGACCTGTGAATTTGGTTGAACTGAGAATGGTTACATACCTAAATAGGGTCTTATTCCTATCCTAGATCAAAAGATAACTGATTTTACTTTCTATCTAACCTCATTTTCCAAGTTACAAAATGTAGAGCACTTCCAAGATACATCGAGATTTTTGGAGGTCACTTCTCTTCTAGTGGGTTTATCCTATCCTCTTCCAGAAAATTTCTGCTAGGCAGCATAGAGGAAAAGGATAGAGTAAACCCACTAGGAAAGAAGTGGCCTCCACAAAACTCTATGTATCTGGGAAGTGCTCGAACATTTTTAAAATTGGAAAATGAGGTTGAATAGTAAGTGAAGTCAGGTATCTTTTGATCTAGGACAGGAAGAAGACACTATTTAGGTATGTAGCCAGTCTCGGTTTAACCAAGTTTCACTGGGGTACCATGCCCATGCTCCAGGGCACAGTGCCCCAATGTAGCCTATGGGCACCATGCCCAAAAATTGAGGATTTGTGTATGACTGGGATACACCTCCTGTAGAGGTATATTTATTTGAACAGTTACTCAAATAGGGTAGCCACAAAAAGGCCTACTGGCAGCAGTGCCGATTTGCAGATTTTTCTGTAGGCTAATGAAAAATGAATTGCTTGGAATTTATTATATTTTTTTTAATTTTTACCCTATGTCAAATGCTGTATACCTATTGGTAGCCTATTTCTGAGCTACTCCTTCATAAATAGATTATTTCCACAGGATTCTTCCCCAATAACAGGTTTAGCTGTTTACCTTGATTTTCATGCACACTACTTAGAAAAGACTAGGATATGGCACTGAAGAAACCTCAGCTATTTTGTTGGAATGATTACTTGTGTGAAAAAACCCAGCAGTCTAGACTGTAGTTGTAAAAAAAAAGATCAGAATCAAAGAAAGTGAAAGACAGAGGGTAAACCACAACCTTCATAAACTAGTTACGTGCGATATTACTCCTGTAAGCATGATACTAGGCTATACTATACTTGTCAGAAGTAGTAGAAATTGTCTGTTTACCTGATGGTCAGTCTAAATGTGACCTCCATAGCTCCCAACTAGATTGAGATATTGGGATGAAATTTGGTAGATAGACTGATCAGGTCAAGAATATGATATGGTTTACATGTTGACTTTGCACCCTGTCATTAAGGGCTTGAAGCAGGCCGAAAAAGAGCAGGGGAGAGGATTAGAATTTTGAGACATAAAAAAGTATCTGATCAAACTGATTCAGAGGTTTATAGTGGAGTGGGAAAGTCATGATGAATCAAGAAGTGCTAATAGTTCTTGCCTTGGTTCATCTGGAATACAGGCAAAGCCAGGAATTTACCGGTCAATGGAATTTGTCAGGGGCCCTGATTGGCGGGGGGGGGGGGTTAATAGTAGTATATAAAGCCGGGTTCTACTCCACCCTCCCCCCAATTTCAAAACCCCATTTTAACATCAATTTCTTAAATTTTAACATCCTTTTTACCAAATTATCCCCCTTTTTAAGAACATTTTTATTTTCTTACTTCCAAAATAAAGGATACAAGAAATGAGAAATATTACCCTTTACTACATATAAAATACTACAATATACTACTACTTCTTTTTTTTACATTTTTCATTTTTTATTCAAATATTACTGAGTAAACAGCTCTAAATCCACATATGTTTCTTTGTTCTTGTTTTCGCGTACAATAGGCTGCAAAACCAGATTTTTCTTTAAAAGTAATTCGTTAGCAATGGCATTATATTTCTGTGTTATAAACAAATCACATGGTTTATCATTATGATTAATGACTACAACCAACTTATCACCATATTTCGTCTTAGCAATTCTCATTTTATCTATATTATATTTCAGTCCTAATACCAAAGCTTCTTTCCTGATTGTCTCATTGTATTTATTCATTCTGATTGTATTCAAGACTTCCTTTGTGGACTCCATTTATTAGGGGATGATTTTATTAAATAAAAATCCAGACTCACAAACTCACATACATATTTTTGTTAATAATACCTAATGTAGCTTTTCTTTCATAATATATAACACAGTAAATATTATATGGTACAGGCTGAGCGTGTTTTAATGTTAAACTTATTTCAATATCAGCAGTTGTTCCATTATATATACTTGATTCGTGTTTGGAAACATCGAAACAGAATAGTGGATATACTTCTTTAAATTCTTCTATACTAACAACACTACCAGTATCAAATGCTAATTGCTTATAGCCCAAATGTATGAACCTATTGTAAAGATTTGAGTATTTACATTTCTCATCGCTAAAGTCGCATTTGAGTGGTTCTTCAGGATATTTATCCCCATTAATTCTAAGTTCTATGTCTGTTAAATTCATATGATCAAACACCATATTATTCATTAATTGATTGTTATGCTTTTCATTTTTCTGTAACATCACAACGATTTTTGTAGGACTATTTCTCTCAGACACAACTTTCCAGGTGTGCTCCTTATTCTGACTAACATCACTTTTATAACTATTACATGCTTCCCACATCAGATTATGCTTTTTATCCTTAGCAAGATCCTTTTCTAATTCACTCATCATTTCGATACTAGGAGCTACAATAGGGATCTTCCAGGATAAATACTCGATTACTACTTTGAAATTAGTATTTCCATTTCTTATAATCATGTTGTTATCATCATTTCTTCTTAGAAATAATTTATGCGATGCACCTCTGAAGAATCGTTTGTTTCCTTTCAGAAATCCAAACAATTCTGATAATGGTAAATACATATTTACTAATTTACTGCTCTTTGTTCTGTTATATCTTTTTTCAAATCCTTTATTATAATTATTATTATTTCTCAAACTGACTGTTCCAACCCCTGCTGCAGCCCCTGCAGCCCCTGCAGCCCCTGCTACTACTGGAGTTGCAGTAAACGAAGCAATAACAGGATTAATTTCTTTTCCTTGATTATAATCCTTATACCAGAAATGATTTCTTGCTGCACTTCTAGAATAATCATCAGAGTATTCAATCAACTTTGTAACGGTAGTTGTAATACCAACATGATTAATTTTTTCAACCGATTCATCGTTTATTACATACTCAGCGGTACTGAATAAATTAAATCCATTATTCGTTAAAGTAGCAATATCGGTTGCAGCTATATTATCTCCATTTTCTTTCACTATTCTTACACTAACATCAAGATAACTTTCACTTGGATAAAACCAGGAATCTAATTTCTTCGTTACGAATTCAAACTCTGATTTATTAGATACATTCACATCTGTTTCTCGAATTTCTTTAAATTCGTATTTTACCACTGTATCATCAACAAGTGGTTCGTCAAATATGTTCCATTGCGGACTGATAACTTTATTTACTGCCATTTATATAAGAAAGAAATTATTAAATAAAACTTATTTCAGAATCTTTAATCCATTTCCAGTCATTAACGTTTTGATCAAGTCCTGACTTCTTTGATTTAAAATCCTTTTATTTGTACCGATAAGATCCTTCATCGATTTTTTGTTTCCAATTACATCAATGAGTTCCTTCTTGTTTACATTGATCAGATCTTTCCCATATTCTATTGCTCTGTTTTTCAACAACTCAAATCTCGGTTTAATAATATTATTATACATTGACATAGCCCCATCTTTTATTTGTTTTGCTGACGTTTGAAATAACTGGGAATTAACAATGTTTTTGAATACACTACCGATTCCACTTCCATACTGCTTTTTATAAAGTAATCGCTTATTATTAATCAACATTTATAGGTAAATAATTTTATTTCACTAATCCTTTAAGCTTTTCTTAAATGCAGCACGTATCCAACGTTATCACCATTCAAATCGATAGGTCTTCCCAACTGATCAGTAATTGTCATTCTCAAGGAGTAAATAAAGTCTTTTGTATTAATAGGAAGGTAGATTAATTGTCTAGGATTCTCAACAATTTGACAACCCGGTTCTGTATTAGGAACAAATGTCCAAATGACATCTGATTTACTTTTGTTTACGATAGAACTGTTTACAAGAGAGCAGTGAATTTGTATTTTATCAACGCTTCTTGTTATATTCGGAAGCTTTGTACCTTCATTGATTTTCTTAGATATCTCACTATCCTTCTCAAATCCTAAAATCTGACACAAGTCACTATTAAATCTAAACACATATTTTTCTTGTAATAGTATGACAAATCTCATAGATGCTGGATTGGATGAAATGACAATAGGACATTTATCTTTTGGGGTATCAAAATACTGACACAAAAAATAATTCAAACAATCATCGTTATACATCCCATTAGGAATAGTAACATTCATCCACCCCCCTTCTTCGTCTTTCCTGTATTGAAATGTATTATTTCCAAATTTATCACTTATATTATGCCACGAATACCACAAAGTACACTGATTCAAACCTATTTCATAATCCCAATTACGATTCAATTCGATTGGTTGACTAAATGTTATATCAATGATACTTTCATTACCTTCAATGTTTAACAACACCATTTATTAGAAATATTTTTTATATATTGAATTGTAATATCTCTTCGTAAGAAATTTATTTCGCATTAACGAATCCAAAATATCAATAGCTTCATTTCTGACCTCGTCAGATGTATTTCCGTTTACTCTGCTACCTATCAAAGTGTATAATTTTGAAATCATTTCATCACAGTTCATAAATATTCCAGTTCCTTTTTGTTGAACTAAAAATGGGGAATTAGTTCGAATGCTGGTTAACCTCTCCTTGTATTCTCTTATAAATTCAAGGATTTCATCATAGCTAGAGTAACCTTTACCTTTTTTCCCGCCATAACTTTGACTTAGAGATGTCAAACGTTCTAGAGCCTCATCTATATCCGTATGATGCTTAATGTAATACGTAGGCATTTTAAAATAAGTATCAGTGCCACCCCGCGATTCTACATGTTTTAAATTAATCTGATTTAACAACTCTTGGGTAATATCTTTATTCATATCAGCGGATAGTGGTCCTAAATCGGGAGAAGGTTCTAAAGCGGGTGCTCGACTCACTTCCTCTGAAGTAGTGGTCTGTAAAGCTGTTTTAAATGTATCACCTAATCTGAGAAACCGTCTTCTTGAATTATTATCACCTTCCTGTAGTTTATTAATTATCGTTTCAGCGTTCTCTTGTAATTTTTTGATGGTATCTTTAGTGTTTTCTTTTTGTGCTATAATAACTGGAGCGTTTAATTCTGAAGCATATTCCCGAAATCCTGCCTTCTCCATCTCATTTTGTTGAACCTTTCTTCTCTGAATTTCTCTGTTCTTCACTATATCCGATAAAATATCACTCAAGCGTCTTGAATCCATTTATATACAACTAATTTTATTTCATAATAAATTTTGAAAGTTCTTTTTCATAAAACCCTCCTTGAATTAATTCCCCACTTTTGTCAGATATTTCATAAGTAATGGGAATGGTAGGTCTGATGGTTGCTATCTGAAATACTTCATCCGTATAATTAGGTAAATATCCTTTATCGAAAATACTTTTTTCTTTTTTAATTCTGACTAAATCCCCTACTTTGACGTTTCCTGTGATTTTGTAGTCATCTACTGGAGGAAACAGAGCACTAAAAACCTTTTTCTGATTAACCTTTTTACTAGCATCAACTGGTTTCATTTGTATTGAACGGTGGTACGAGTTATTATAATTACTCACAAATAAAGGTAAAATATCAATCCAATTAGTAGTGTTATTGTGAGTGAAATATTTCCATAACTTTTCTTTTAGCGTTCTGTTGAATCGTTCTACAATTTGTGCTTTCAATTCGCTTTCAGATGCAAACCAGTGTATGCCGTTATTTTTCAAAAAAGTTTGAACATTTCTCATCACAAATTCTTTACCTTTATCAGTTTGTAGTTTCTTAGGAATTCTTTCTTTAAATATAACACTGAATGCTTTTATTATTTCAGCACCCGTTTTGTCTTTCAGAGGGATACACCAAGCATATTTACTAAAGCAATCAATAACAGTTAAAATGTAATTTGTTTTATTATTTTCTTTTTTATATTTCTGCATGTCAACTAAATCAGCTTGCCATTGCTCATCAACATAGTGAACATACACTCGCCTCCTTTCAAAGTTATGATAGGAAGGTTTGTGTAACGTATACACATTCTCATTTTGCAACACATTTTTTATTTTATCCTTGGAAACCTTAACACCATTTTCTTTTAATTTTCTGTAAATATCATCCACACCTGAATAATTAGAATAATACGTCTTTAAAATATCTGTTTCGGCGTTGAGGTTTTTTTTAAAAAGCGATTTTTCCTCGACCCGCAAATAACACAATTCCCTTTCAGCATTGGAACATTATTTTTTTGTGACACTGCCTTAAACATTGATTCAGTGTCAGTGCTCTTTTTACATTTCATACAATAAATCTCCATTTATTAGAAAATAATTTTTATAAACGAAAAGCTACCAACTTCATTTTGCGCTTAATGTAGGAAATACAGTGAAGTCCACAGTTTACTTCGTCTATATTTTGGACAGCAAGATTTTCATAAGCTATTTTTTTCTTTGAAGTTTTTAGATATTTAACTATTTCTTTTCCTGGAGGAATACCGAAAGAATCGAAAAATTCGACATAGGGGGATTCAGGTAGATTACAATAGGCAACCCAATGTGTTCCAGGCATTCCGAGTTTATCATAATTAATGACACCGCATTCCGAATCGTTTATATGTTTGGGTAGCGTATCTAAAGAGAAAACACCTCGAAACTGTGGTATACTCCCTAATGCATCCATAATATCAAAATTGGTTAGAGGTCCTACTTTACTTTTGCTTCTTTTTTGATGTCCCCGTTTTTTGACTTCCTAGGCCTTCCACGTACCCCATTACCCACAACTTTTTGTGTTCCAGGGAGTGTAAGCGCTCCACCTATGTTGACATCATCGTTTTTTTCCTTCCTAGGCCTTCCACGTACCCCATGACCGGTAGCTTTTTGTGTTCCAGGAAGTTTTAGCGCACCACCTGTGTTGGTCATTTTATCCATAATTTTCTTACCAGCGAATGTACCCAAAGCAGCAGCACCACTTGTTAAAGCTGCCTTACCAAGGGTAGTTGCTAGCGGTATTAAAAATGGAAGTAATCCACCCTTTTGAATCGCTTCTTTCATCTGTTTGTATGATACATCAATATCACAGCCCTTACTATTCATTTTACATGTTTCAATTTTATCAATTTGTCGTTTACTTAAAAGTAACTTAACTGGTTCTCGTTCATTTTGTCTACTACGACTAACACGTATCTGACATTTTTGTTTAGCACCAAAGCATTTCTTCAGCTTTCCTTTCTGAAGCTTTGACAAATAAACTGTATACTCCATTGTTTCAACCATTTATTAGGGAATTAATTTATCTTATAAAATTTATTTACCAGCCATCATTTTTTCTATTCTGGTAACGAATGGTTTGTCAACAGGTTTTAGCTCTAGCTCTAGAAGCCTTTTTAAAATATTTACTACTGCTCTTTCAATATTATCGATACGAGTTTTTTGACCAGCAATCTTTCCTTCAATTATACCGTTATGGGTGTGTTGCCCCAGAAGCTTTTTGTCATAATCTAAAAGATTCATAGTTAACGTTGCTAAATTAACAGCATCATTTTTGTTTCTAGGGTTTTGAACATTTGTTATCAACTTGTTTTCAGCGTTAATCTCTTTATCATTAACTCGAACTATTTCTTTTACAAATAACCCTTTATCTTTGTTCCTAACCAACGAATTATCAGGAGAATCATCTATCGCAGTTAATCTGTTGATATCTTCGCTAAAGTATTGGTTGGCTTGCACTTGTCCTGCAGTCATTTGTTCTTTAAATTGATTCATAATCACAGTCATAGATCTTAAGCTAATAGCATCCTTGTCTGCCTTGGCATCACCTAAATTTATAATTCGTCTATCATGTAGGTTAATGTTACCATTTTCGTCAGTAACTTTCGATTCGTTACTAACCTTTTTTCCAACACTACCAAATTTATTCATTTATTATAGAAATAAATTATCCGGTAAATTTTTCAAAGTTTTTCCTGTACTTAAGGGTTTTATCTTTTATTTTTAAATCTATGAAGAAAAAACCGTAGCCCTTGGTTGCAGTCTCGAATTGTTTGAGAAATTTTTCATCGTCTATACTGGATACATGGCTTTGTCTTATTAATTTTACTTCTTTTGGATTAGAACACTGAAAGAATGCAAAATAATTGCACTGGAGCCTTACCACCTTTGGCGTTTTATGATAGCTTTGAGACAAGTAAATAATTGAGGCATTTTTCTTTCTTCCTCTTATGAATAAATCTTCTATTTTCTTCTGGTCTTTTTCAGTGACAAAATCGTCAAAGATAATCAAGTTTTGGTACTCAGGGTCTAAGTCGTCAACATCGACAATATCATCAAGATTGTTACTTACTGTTAAGACTTTCGATTTGCATTGTGACTCCAAAGTGGTTAAATTGGTTATAAGGTCTTGATATTTATCTTCTTCAAGATCTTTAGCATACAAGTATATTCGGTTGAAACAAAGATATTCATAAATTAAATTCAAAAGAAGGTTAGTTTTCCCTGTTCCAGAACTACCACAAATTAAGAGTCTAAATGGCCACTGAGGTGCAAGGTCGTGCTTATTCTGATAAGTGTTCTTTTCACTAAAATCATAGACTTTGATTGGAGCCTTTTCATTCATTTATTTAGGAAGAATTTTTCATTATAAGATTTACTTGAGTATTTTAAGTATATACTTGAATTGTTTAAGTAGGTACTTGAAGTTTTTAAGTAGGTACTTGAATTTTTAAAGTAGGTACTTGAATTTTTAAAGTAGGTACTTGAATTTTTTAAGTAGGTACTTGAATTTTTTAAGTAGGTACTTGAATTTTTTAAGTAGGTACTTGAATTTTTGAAGTAGGTACTTGAATTTTTTAAGTAGGTACTTGAATTTAATGTTTATAACCTAAAGGTAAAGTGTGTATTTTATCGCTTGTTACTATCCTTTTATCATCCTTAGGATCTAACGCTTTTTTATTCTGTTCTTCTAGAAACATATTGTGCTTGTATGATCTTAAGTTATACTGGGTTATAGAAAGGTTTTCCGTTTTACCAAACAGTACATCCTTATAGTTTTGAATCGTAATTTTATCTTTAACTATATTGGTTTTTATTCCTTTCAGTTTTTTGCTAGCTTTTGAAGGGTCTTGGTTGTCCTTTAAATAAGCATATACTTTTGATCGTAATCCAACAAACTCTGTCATAACCTGTCCACCTAATTCATCTTTCATCATTCCTATCACTTTCTTATTTACACTAGGAAACCCATATGGATTATCTTTCGCATAATCAGATGTATCGAACCTCTCATTCAAATCCTGTTTGATATCTTGATAAAAATCTTCAGTTCTAATATCATATATGAAAGAATCAGTGTCCATATAACACAAATCAATTTTATCTCCATATTTAGGCTTCATATAATCATAATGGAATTCATACATCAATAACTTGGATAGTTCTAATACAGCAAAGCCGATGTACATTGGTTTGTCTAATTTTATCTTTTCCTTTGACATTCTTGCTACTGAAAAGTTTTCACTGAATATTATTTCAGATTTAAAGTTGGGTTTCTTTATTATTTTTTCTCTTGTTGCATCATCCGTTATTATTTCCATATCCGCTCGCTTCCTTACGTTTTCCATAGTTTTTCCAAAGCAAGCATTATTCATAAGCTTAAAGAAATCCTTTTCAAAATCATTTGTACCTTTAGTTCTAAGTGCTGTGTTGTGGTCTATATATCCGTTTAAGTAAGCACTTTCAGTGAATCCTAGTATTCTGTGTACTCTTTTCAATATCAAACCTTTTTGTAAATATAATTCTAGGTTCCTGTGGTGAACTACATAGTTAGTTTTATCTAATACTGTGGTACATAGCTTACCGTTAAAGTGTTCGGGTGCTAATGGTAAATCCTTGTGTAATTCGTGTAGTTCTTTTGGATATTCTAAGTCTACCTCATATATAGCACCCACATCTTGTCTCACCGACTTAATCGTAATCACCGACTTGATATGACTTTTCAGATGGTTGTAATACTCGATTGATTCATATTCATTCCTTTCTTTCAAATCATCCGGTATGGAAATGAATTGGAAATCATTCGCTGGTAAATCTTGTGACATTGCCCACCCATATAAATTATTTTTATCCCAATACACTAAATAATTAGATGGCTTATTCTTATTATAATCACTTGTATATTTATTATTTGCTTTTGCGTATCTTTTTATACATTGGGATACACCACCTCTTATTCCTTTTTCTATAAAGGTATACATGTCTTCCTTTGAGAATAACGGCAAGTCTACTTTCGAATGCTTTAGGAAAGCATCCCATGTTAGTCCTGGAGCTGAGAAGTAATGAAGTGGATCCAGATCATAATTATGTATACAAACGTTCCTGAAATTCTCCACAACATCTGATAGAATTAACACATCACTTTTTAGGTACAACTTGGTATAATCAAGTAAAGTTTCACAGTTAAATTGCTTCCATATAGATACCGCTCTTTTATAATCACTTTTGTCAATACCTTTCCCTGTCAACCTAGAATAAAAGCTTTCTATTGGTGGTAACTTTGTACATTTCATTTTATCGAAACTGTCTACGAATTCATACGGATATACCCCTTTTTTAATTATTTCTTTGAATTCATCGTCATTTTTGAAGCTGTTAGATGTGTACTTGAAATTCTGTCTTAGATGATTACAAGGTACTTTGCAATCACATGTTGCTAAATTTGCTGATAGTTTGTCTAAAGATGAAGCCATAAATCTAATTGAATCTATAAACCGCATCTCATATTTTATTTCCGTGTCCGTCTTTCTTATACTTATTGATTTCGAGAATGATATGAAACTTTCTGCACTTTCAAAAATTCCGTTATCAGGTATCAATTCTCTAACAAATAAATGAGAATCATATTTTGATAAATTATGCATTACTACCGGGATATGCCTAGGAATCCTGTATTTCATATTACATTCAGCATGAGCAAATCCCCTATCTTCTCCTGTCATGTGGTCGTGATCAAAGTGAGGATTTTCAGTAATTTCAGTTGTACAGATGTGACAAGTCTTATCCATTAGATTTTTCCATTTTTCGGTAATTTCTGAATTGGTATAAGTATGGTTTCTTTGTCTGCTTTCATATTTGTTTGCAATTTCTGTGGATACTTTTGTAACGGTTTTAACAAAATGTTTTGCAGCGTCTTCACCGAAATAGTCATAGTATTTGTTCTGGTTTGTATCAAAGGAACAGCATACCTGAAATCCGTAAGCAAATGGTTTCTGTTTGGCCACTTTTATTGTTTTCTTTCCGTTTACCTGATTGTATTCTTCGTTATAAGACTCAAAGTCTGCTATTATGCAATAAGGTACTTTCATTTGTTTTGCAATATTTTTATATTGTATACTTGAACCTTCAGGAGGCATTATTATATCAGGATCTTCGCAATTATTTTTACTTTCATGTTTTTCAAAGTGTTCTTCTTTTGTAAAATGCCTTCCGCAAAAAGTGCATAGGTATGTCTTTGTTTTATTTTTAGAGATTTGACTACCAACTAATCTGCTCAGATCCTTTACCAATACATAATGATTATCGAAATATAATAAATTAATAACATGTTTAGCTGTTTTGCCATTGATTGTACTTTTTAGTATATGACTTCTGATAATTTTCTCTTTTTCAATTTGAAATAAACAAATCTTAATGTTGTATCTATTTTCAAATTTGTGTATATCTTTAGTATCCATTGGGAAGTTGGTAACCCCATCGAAATCAAATTCGTTCTCATATTGTTTATATTTCGAAATTCTTTCCGGATGATCCTTAGCTGGATGTAGATTTGCTAAGATGGACCAAAGAAAGCATTTTTGATCTAAATTTTTTATATTTATGCACGCTTTTTTATTTTTTACGAAATCTGGCAGTATTTTAAACGTTCCTCCCATGTAAGATTCTATTCGTGTCATCCTATAATCAATTCCTTCATACCGACTAAATTGTAGCCCAGATCGAGGGGTATTACTTAAAGAACTAAGTCTCTTGTTATTATCATCCAAATGATTATGAGTGAGAATGCTATTTTTATTTATAATCCAAGAAGTACTGTTGTAATACACTACTACTTCTTCATCATTCTCCTGTCTATAGAATATAACCCTGGTTACAAACTGAACTCTATATTGATAAAGTTCATTCATCCGCCGCTGTAAATCGGCGAAAGTAAAAGCAATAAGAGTTTGTTCATCTCTTCCATTGCTTTCAATAGAAACGTTGATGGTATAAAGGTTTTCCGTTTCCCTAGAAATAGTAGGCTGCTGTTCTTCTTCCTTTCTAAATAAATGATCAGGAATTAATTTTTCTTCTTTGATTTTTTTCTTATTTATAAAGAGAGTGGATAAACCAATTGGTTTCTGTCTACTGTTGTCACGTCTTTCTGTTTGATCTCTTATGATATCTCTATTTTTCTGTACGGAATCTTTATGTTTGGTAATAATATTATTATAGTATTCTCCAACTCTTTTTAGTACTTCTTCTCGGTTTCCGCGAGTTGATAGGTTCTTGTTTTTCAGAAATTTCTTTAATTCGCTTGTCTCTTTTTCTTTGTTATCATTGTATTCTTGTTTTAGTTTTGTAATGGTGATATTATTTTCTTTTATCTCATCTTCCAGAATGGTTCGTAATCTCGGTTCTGGTTTGTAGTCGGATGGTCTGTTCTTATTATGAGTTCTTTCGTTTCTGCGTTCAATTTTAATTTTATCTTCAGCTATCAAAATATACTTATTAAGATGGTTTATTATATTATTTGTTATTTCATGTTTCTTAGCTCCATTTGTTTTGATTTTATTAATTTTCGCATAAGTCCGCAGTTCATTATATGTGTATAGCGATAATCTTTGTATAACCGCTTTGTTGTTTGATATAACCTTTTTACAAAGCTGAATAACCTCTGCAGTATTCATCATTTAATAGGGGAATATTTTTATTAATGAATTTCCCAGTCTGCGTTTTCTCAGCCGTAAAGAAAAGCACTGGTTTTCCAAATCCTTTACTATGTATTTTCCGACGCCCTTATGGGTTTCACACATGCTTTACTACTAGTCACGGGTTTCCTTTATTCTTTACTACTCTTGACGAAATCGGCATTTGGTTACTACTCTTAACGAAAATCCGCTTTTGGTTACTACTCTTGACGAAATCGGCATTTGGTTACTACTCTTTATTTTGTTAGAAATATTTTTCGAAACAATTTTATTATATTATAAATGGAAGAATTAGAAAAGAAAATGTATGTTTACCGTCGCAGTTACAAGTACTACAATCATATAAGTAATAGCTTACTTTTATCCAAATTTCTCTTCTCGGCAGCAGGAATGTCTGCGTTTCTAGTGCTACTGCTAGCTTCTTTAAGTTTGGGTGCTGTTATCATCGAAATAATTGAAAAGCAATTAAGCATTGCTGATAGAAAAGCAGAATTTAGGACTATTTATGATTTTTATACTGAGTTGTTGTCAATGCTAAAATGCGGACAGTTAACAATTGAGGAGGTAATTCAGAGAGAAACAGAGATGCGTAAAACCTTTCGATTTTTTCCTCGCGAAAAATACATGAAACAAGTCCGTCTGAATGGCTATAAATATTGCAAGAATACATCAATAGTTCAGAAGAATGTTCCACCAGTGTGACTCTTCACACATAACCACCACCTAGCAACAAAATCTAGCTTATAACTCAATCAATGAAACACCAATTTATTGAGAAAACTTAATTCAACATTTATAGACTCAGATTATCAAAATCAATCAACACTTCATCGGATAAGAAAACTTGCGCAGGATGCTCCTTGAGTAATGAAGACAATATCTCATCCTCTTGGATCGCTTTGCGAATAGCTTTTTCATTTTCGACGATGCAATAGTACCCTTTCCCACAGAAAGCTATTCCAGGATATTCGCGGACTAATCCATACAACTGAAGATATCTTCTTATTGTTGATTTGCTTTCTCCATATTTCTTAAATCGTTCTTCAAGAAAACACTTGTGCAGATTCTCAGGGTTGTCATTGAACAGTTTTTGCATGTACGCATACACTTCACCTTTTTTCGCTTTTAGTAACACTGATAAATAATCCAAATACACCTCCACTTTATTTAAATCAATAATTAAACGTTCTGCTTGTTCCAAACTGACTCCACATATTTTGCTGCTCAGCACCTTCTTGATGCTTACGTCCACTTTGAAGTTTCCAAACCTTCGCGAAGCATGTAAATTCGCTTTAATATCGGCTAAAAACTGCACGCTCTTCTCTTTTTTCTTGTCAACAGAGGAACACGCTGTCGTACGGTCTTCACCTTCGACTTCATCTGAGGCTGTGACTACCTTACTCCACAGCGAAAGGAATGTTTCTTGCTCCGATTTCTCCAGTTTGAACAGCCCATTCATATACTTTTTCGGAATGGTTGCTGTTTTCTTCTGAATACCTTCGCTGTTCATCTGAAAATAAAAATCTTTTAACGACCTTGATGATTCCTTTACAGAATTTTTGAAGGCCATTTGATTCCTACTTCATCTCGTGTGACGCGCTTCGCAACATTATCTGACCCAGATAATTCCTTTACAGAATTTGTGAAGGTCATTTGATTCCTACTTCATCTCGTGTGACGCGCTTCGCAACATTATCTAACCCATTAAAAATTCTTTACAGAATCTGTCAAGACCATCTGGTTCCTACGTCATCTCCTGTGATGCGCTTCGTCATCTGATAACTCGTGTGGTATATTTGATATTTGCGTAATTTTTTGTTTCAGATGCAGCTATTCCTATCTTGCTAGATATCTACCTGGATATCCTTGTTTTTATCGCTAGAAAACTAAAAATACTTACATTGGAAATTTTTTCTTTCTTCAACACCTTCTTAATCTCAACTTGTTTACAAATGTCTCCTTAACCAGATGCGCGACACTATATATATTCGCGAATCTTCTCCGCCGAGTCTTGTTATCTGCTGGAGGTGACGCATCTAAATATTCGAGAATATTTAGTGTGACGCATCTCTCAAACCACAGGTGTTACGATCTGCCGGTAATTAGGAGCTTTGGATTTTTATTTAATAAAATCATCCCCTAATAAATGGAGTCCACAAAGGAAGTCTTGAATACAATCAGAATGAATAAATACAATGAGACAATCAGGAAAGAAGCTTTGGTATTAGGACTGAAATATAATATAGATAAAATGAGAATTGCTAAGACGAAATATGGTGATAAGTTGGTTGTAGTCATTAATCATAATGATAAACCATGTGATTTGTTTATAACACAGAAATATAATGCCATTGCTAACGAATTACTTTTAAAGAAAAATCTGGTTTTGCAGCCTATTGTACGCGAAAACAAGAACAAAGAAACATATGTGGATTTAGAGCTGTTTACTCAGTAATATTTGAATAAAAAATGAAAAATGTAAAAAAAAGAAGTAGTAGTATATTGTAGTATTTTATATGTAGTAAAGGGTAATATTTCTCATTTCTTGTATCCTTTATTTTGGAAGTAAGAAAATAAAAATGTTCTTAAAAAGGGGGATAATTTGGTAAAAAGGATGTTAAAATTTAAGAAATTGATGTTAAAATGGGGTTTTGAAATTGGGGGGAGGGTGGAGTAGAACCCGGCTTTATATACTACTGTTAATCAGCACTTTGAATTTGGATTAGTTTTCAGGCTGGACCTACAATTTGATGGAAACCATTAAGAAATTGAAACTTTAGCACAGACTTTGCAGCAGGACCTTTCCTTGCACATTCAGTAGGGTTTGCTTGGAGATAGGGGAAAGAAAGAATTGTGAGTGGGGTCTAGATGACCGGGGACTGTGAGTTTTGGCTTTCATATTAGATGAAAGTGCAATTTTGTTCCAGAATTGATCCTATTCGGGAACTATCCCATTTCAACCAATAAAGAGTATAATGTGATTAGCAGCTGATTTTTTTGCAGTGTGTAGGGCAAAACCCAAGAGTATGTTCTCTGGCAAGACAGGCATAATTCCAGTTAACAAACCACGATTGTTTCTTTTCGGCCTTCTGCTGTTAAGCTAAAGCTGAGTTGGCCTATTTGCAATCTCAGTTTTCTCGACCTATGAAGGAATGAGCAAAATAATGGCTAACAACATTGTTGATTGCCAAATCTGGGTCAGGAGGGCAGGGGGGGGGACGCCCCTGTTGTCGGCCAGTCAGTAAAACAAAAACCGAGTCGGCGCGAGGAGCCGCGATTTTCCGTAATAACAGTCGATTTTTTCTTGAAAACAGTCAGTTTTTCGTAAAAACGCAGGAGGGTGCTGGGATGTAAAATATATAGTATGGGTGAAGTAGAGTCTGATTTTGTTCGCTTGCAGGTTACTTCTGGTGATTTCCCTCACTTGCTTGTCTATGGTCCTCCTGGAGCAGGAAAGAAAACACGAGTTATGTGTTTGCTTCGAGAGCTCTATGGAGCTGGTGTGGAAAAGTTGAGGATTGAACATCAGAACTTCACAGTAAGTTCCCTGTATGACAGTTTACTTTTACCTGTATCAGCTACTAGCCTACTAAATTAGGTAGAGATTTTATTTAATTTACTTTATTTTATAGCTAACTTCATAAGCCATAAAACGTCCATTAGCCATATTATTACATCATCGAGACACAACAAGCTAACCAATTTTCCTGTTTCCTTGTGACATGTCTTTGCCACTATGGCTGTTTTATAATACTTGCGTTTTTGCAGATACCATGGTATCTGTTACCACAGTAACTGAATCTGCAATTAGTCGTTTTTGCAGTTACGGTGGTATCTGATAAACCGTTTCTCTGCAAAAATGTCTGCTGCCGTAACTACACTTTTCTAAGTCATTACCTTAAATTACCTTAAATAAGGTTGGGTGAAACTGATAAAAAAAACTGATATCCTGTGACATCACTAAGTGCTAAACTTTTTTCTCACTAATTTGACAAAATTTGATGAAAGTGAGATGACTTTCCCGATACCGCGATTAGTTACCACGGTCGGACCGTGGTATCTGAATATCACATATCACGATAACTATCCAGATAACACGATAGTTGCAAAAACGTCTTTTGACCGTGGTATCAGATACCAGGATAACTGCAAAAACGACTTTATCGTCAAGAAGCAAGAGTGAATAAGCCTACCAGGAGAATACGGAACTTGCATAAAACTGCATGTCAGCGTGTAGATTAAGAGCGTGTTCCACCCTACTTACCGTAGTTGCTACGCATGACATCACGAATTCTGGCTTTTTGCCGTCAAGGCTGGAACGATTTCCTATTTTACAGCAGGATCTCACGCCAGGGCGAATCCGACCAATCACGTTACAGAGATGCGTAGTAACTACGCTTACTACGCTCCCGAGCATGGTAAGCAAATAGTAACTTTTAGTTACTATTCCGACAAGGTTGGAACGATCAGCGTAGTAACTTTTCGTGAGGATGGAACGGAAATAGTAACTATTGTTAGAAGGGTGGAACACGCTCTAAAACAAGCAAAAAACTTCGATCCGATTTCTTACCGGGATAGGGCTTCACTGGAACTAGAGCGTGGCCCAGGCTCGGCCTCTAATAACTTAGGTGTTCCCTTTGTGGCGAAAGAACTGTCGACTCACTTCACCAGCAGAACGATGGTTAGAAGAATACACTATTCTGTGTCCTACACAAGTTTCCTCTCCCTCTAGGCAAATAAATCAAGTTGTCTAGTTTTGTATTATTTCTAGTACATAAATAAATGCTTGAAATACCGGAATGGCCTTAGGATGCGATTGTGTGGCGATTAAGCTATTCTTACTTTGTCCGTTCTTGATTGAAGTCAGAACCGTCGGACAGCCAGACAAATTTGAGGGACTTTTGAACCTACAATCGCATCCTATTTTCGTTACCCAGGTGGCGGGGCCTGTCGCTACGTGAGTCATTTTGGCCTCACGGTCGAACAGACCGCCAAAATTGAGAAGATTAAAAAAAGAGCTCTAATCATAGCGTCAAAGGTGGCCGAGAGGTCCTATGAAGAGTTACTACGTAAATTCGAAATCACCTCCTTACATGAACGAAGGCTGAAACTCGGCATGGAGTTTGGTGTCAAATCGGTGAATCACCCGATCCACAAAAATATTTTCCCTTCTGAAAAGCTGTCAAAAAGGCTCCCTCGCAAGGTAGCTTCTACGGTTGAAAAGTTGCAGCCAATTAAATGTGCCCACCAGAGGTTTGCAAAGAGTTTTGTCCTTTCATTTTTAAAGTTGTACAAGGAAGCATAGAGCGTGTTCCACCCTCGTACCAATAGTAACTATTAGTTACTATTTCCGTTCCAACCTCACCAAAAGTTACTACGCTGACCGTTCCAACCTTCTCGAAATAGTAACTATTTGCTTACCACGCTCGGGAGCGTAGTAAGCGTAGTAACTACGTATCTCTGAATCGTGATTGGTCGGATTCGCCCGTGGTATGATATTCTGCAGGAAAATAGAAAAGTCGTTCCAGCCTTGACGGAAAAAGCCAGAATTCGTGACGTCATGCGTAGTAACTACGGTAAGTAGGATGGAACACGCTCATAAGCTGACCTGCTAGTTTAAATTTATCATGTTATTTATCACCGTTGTAGCCGTATATGCGTAGGCCCATTATGTGTGTGTTCATTTAAATCCATGACTATACCGAACAAATTTGGCGTGAGCCACGATCAGTTTTTGGCGAATAAAAAGATTTATCTATCTATCTACTACATCTCGGCTGAACTCGTGTCTTCTTATCTTACAGACCCCTTCAAATAGAAAGCTCGAGATCATTACAGTTGCCTCAAACTACCACATAGAAGTGAATCCTAGCGATGTTGGAATATATGATCGAGTCGTCATACAGGAGTTGATAAAAACTGTAGCTCAGACTCAGCAACTTAGCCTGGCTGGCCAAAGGGAATTTAAAGGTAACGTTTTATTTCGCTATTACGCTGTTGGCTGTTGGCAAAATTTCAGGACTGTCAATGACACAAATGCGTTCTAGGATAATATACTTAGGGTGAGTCTTCACCTTCCGGAATCTCGGTTCCCAGGTTTTCCGAGATTTTTTTAAACTTCTTCTGCGATACTTAAAAATTCCGGAAATCTGGAAGTTCAGAAGCCCCTTTTTTCCGGATTATTTTGATACACTTTTGGACCGGTTCATATTCCAAATGCAATTTACAGAAGACGTCAAAGAATAATCTGGAAGCCCAGGTTCCGGAAGTTGCGGGAGGTGAAGACCGGCTATTACCGTTTGGAACATATCAGCAATAAGCCACTGTCACACAAACTATTGGTTGTATACAGTTGATATCCAGTTACATCACTAAGTGCTAAACTTCTTTCTCATCAACTTGACAAAATTTGATGAGAGTGAGATGACCTTTCAGATACCACGATGAGTTACCACGGTCGGACCGCGGTATCTGAATATCAGATACCACGATAACTGGCCAGATACCACGATAACTGCAAAAACTTCATTTGACCGTGGTATCAGATACCGTATCTACAAAAACGCAACTATTCGCTTCGATCGACAACGATGGGGCAAAACTTTCCGTGGGTTCAGTTAACGTACATTTTGCCGAAGTGTACAGAAAGTACTTAGCCTTACCTTACTTCCCGAGCTATTAGCCTTGGAGGATATTCCAACAATTGAGGTTGAAAGAAATCCAAGACGCACTTGCCAGGCCAGACCAAAATAAGGCGTCGTACCCAGGTGAACTTCTAGTGAAACTAATCAAGCTTTGCTCCTCCGCAACAGCAACACCGTTCACATCTGTGGTCAACCAATGTCTTGTTCAAGGAGTCTTTCCTTGAAGACTCAAGATCGCCTATATAACACCTATACACCAAAAGCCCTCACCAAAATCAGTTAAAGGACCTGTCTTACCTTTAATAATACCGCAACCTACTTCCATAATCACTCCACCTATTTCTAAACCGGGAGACCCCGATTTCGTACGGTACATTCTGATCCCTCTAATAGAACCACGCCTATTTTCTCACTTGCCGCGTTTTGATACCTTCGATGTGTATCAGGCAGTCGACGGTTGTCTGCGAGAAGGTTTACCAACAGAAAAATGGTTATGTAAATTGTTTCCCTATTTTCGGTAGAAGTCAACGGGTCTCGGGAATGGCTTAAAACAGCAAAAACTGTGGGTTATTCGTTGAAAGCACGGCCTAGTTTAAAGCATTAAATACCGAAGTTGAAGATTAAATAGTGCGAATGAACTAAGACCGATCTCCAAAACTTCCGTATTTTCGAAGGCATAATTTATAGATGGCTGTGCAAAGATATCTGCAACAAGTTAGACCCACAACAGTATGGGTTTCGTCCTGGATGCAGTACAACACACTACCTTGTGCGTTTTTGAAAGACATGCTGGAACAAATCGAGAAATTTTTCAACCGTATCATAGCTGACTTTGTGAAGGCTTTCGACTAACTTGAGCACCAGACGTTCATTTATGAAACAAAAACGATGGAGCCCGCAAGATCTTACTCAGAATGATTGGAAATTTCCTCTCCAAACGACTCCAGTGCGTGCAGCTTGAAGGTGGTGAAACTTCCGATCTGCTTGACATCACTAGCTCATGTTATTTTAAATATGCGAAGCACCTGCTCCACTTGTCGAAATTATGTCATAACCATACATTGACGGAGAAATTCAAAATTCAAGATGCAAGTGTGACCCTTTTGGATGTTTCCTCATCGCTTTCAAAAATCAGGAACAACAGGGCCCAACCAGCGCACGACGTCGTCCACTGCTTCCTGACCGAAGATTGAAAATTAAGTGTCTTTTTCTGCGTGTTTATGTATTTTCTTTATTTTCTTCATTTACTCCGCCTTTTCAAAATGGCGGGTCATAAATAAATTACTTACTTACTTACTTGCGGAGCAGCACAAGGGTCTAAACTTGGCCCACTAGCTTTTCTACTGGTTAAACTTGTGCAGGAGATGAAAACACGCTACAAATTTGCTGACGACCTTACCATGTCCCTACCACGTTTCCTCCCTGATGATAACCCTTCCGAACAAGTGAAGACCCTGCTGACACAGCTCAAAGCTAAAGTCGACTCGGTAAAGAATATGGTCAGCGAAGAAAAGAGCACCCCTTTTAGAGTAAATTTCCTCAAACAAACCGTACCTGATCTTCCTACAGACTACCTGAAATGCGAACACTCCGTGAGAACCACAGGACCATCGTTCCGGACTTCGTTACACCCTCTCATTGAACTAACACGCGAAGCAAGAAGACCCGAAACCCAAGCTTGTTCCCCCACCTACGAAATCTTCAGAAAGATACCTAAATTCATTCGTTCCGTACTTCACTAAACATTTTAACTGTTCATGATTTATGGTCGTTTCGTATTTATTGTTTGTTAGTTTGTGTTTTATTTGTATTGTTAGTAAGTGTTTATTTTTCCAATTCCCGCCATGTTAGCCTAGTGCTATTATGGTAGAAATAAAATTGATTGATTGAAAAAAAAATAAAAAAAATACTTGTGTGCATTTTGGTGACAACCTACGCTGGAATACTCGTATTACAGCATTGAGTCAAAAGCACCGGGGTTGCTAAAATCATTCTCCTGTTTACGAAGATTTGCCGTAAGCAGACAGTCACTTCTTACATGTTTTAAAACTTAAGTAAGGCCAGCCATCAAATACGCATGTCCAGTCTGGCACAGTTCACTGACAGACCAGCAAAGTTGTTGCATTGAAAATGTTAAAAAACGTGCCTGTAGGATAATCCTCGGTGCAGGTTACGTTGACTATACGACTTGCTCTTGGTAAGCCGTAGCCGATCCACACTCACAAAAAATGTAAGTAAGCTGTCGTCGGAACTTCTCAAAATTGGCCTTGAAGTTAACCTGTCAAAATGTGAGTACCTGTATTTCAACCCTTCGTCAAATGGTTCGAATGCATCCAAAGCTTCTATATCCGTTGGATCGTTCATCGTCAAATCAACAAACTCTAATGTGGCTCGGCATAACGTTCAATCTTCATTGTCGAAATTTTGCTCTTCGGTTGTTCAAGAAGTTTATAAATCAATCCGTAGCGCCTATGGGCGCATCGTCCCGAACCGTGGCTTCCCGAAAGCTTTGGTGAATCTGCACAGCACCTTCTGCGCTCCTTCTATACTATTTCGTTCTGGCGTCACTCATGTTCTGCGAAAGAAGGAGATTAAAAAGATGAGATCATGCTATTTTAAATATGCGAAGCACCTGCTCCACTTGTCGAAATTATGTCATAACCATACATTGACGGAGAAATTCAAGATGCAAGTGTTACCCTTTTGGATGTTTCCTCATCGCTTTCAAAAATCATGGACAACAGGGCCCAACCAGCGCACGACGTCGTCCACTGCTTCCTGACCGAAGATTGAAAATTAAGTGTCTTTTTCTGTGTGTTTATGTGTTTTGTTTATTTTCTTTTTCTTCATTTACTCCGCCTTTTCAAAATGTCGGGTCATAAATAAATTATTTACTTACTTACTTACTATACAGTGAGCTTAGACGTCCTGAATCTCCAGACACTGAAGGAAAGGCGACAACAAGTACTCATGGACTTCTGAAGACAGTTCTTGAACTCGAAAAATCACTGAGACCTCCTGCCCAGTTTCAGTGATGAACCATCTGTTCGAAGGACAAGGCTAGCAATAAAGCTCACCGGCAAACAACGACTGAGGCTCCCTCCGACTCAAAGCATCCAAGCGTTATTTGAAATCATTCAGTCCATATTTTACCCCTGTTTGATTTTACATTACTATATTGTTTTTATGGCACTTGCTTTCCGGCCAAGTGCCATATACCGATCACTTTTCCGTCTGTCTGTCGGTCGGTTAGTCTGGTGTTTGCGAGTTAGGGTACTTCCAGATATGGTAGGACGATGAAACTTGACAGGCATATTAGGGACTTGACCAAACTAACTTGGAAATAGTCACTTGCCCGATCTGACCATCGTGGGGGGGGGGGGTGCAGAATCCAGAAAATAGGGGCATGCGTAACTTTCGAATGGGTGATCGGATCTTAATGAAACTTGATACCTGGGAAGACCTCGTGTCTCAGATGTCTAATCTCAAGTCCGGACGGGATCCGATGAATCTGAGGGGGAGCCGGAAATCCTTTGAAACTCTTGGAGTGGAGCAATGGGGATGTAACTTGGTGGGAAGAACTAGCACAAGCTCTAGATAAATAACTGACATGTCTGGACCGGATTCGGACACTGTGGGGAGAGTGGGGGGTTCCGGGATTACGGCGATCCGTAGTTGATGTACTTCCACGTGGGCTAGGACGATAAAACTTGGCAGGCAGATCAGAGACCCGACCAGATTAACTTGGAGACAGTTACTGGCCCGATCCGACCGTCGTGGGGGGGGAGGGGGAGACGGCGGAATTCGAAAATTAGTGGCATGCATAACTTTTGATCGGGTTATCGGATCTGAATGAAACTTGACACCTTGAAAGAAATCATGTCTCAGATTTCCCGTTTCAAGTGCGGACTGGATCCGATGAACTGGTGTTGGGGGGGGAGAACCGGAAATCTTGTGAGACGCACAGAGTGGAGCGATCAGGATGAAACTTGGTGGGAAGTACAGGCACAAGTCCTAGGTGCATCAGTGACAGAATCGGACCGGATTCGGGTACCAAGGGGGGGGGGGGGGGGTGTCCGGAATCAGGTGATCGTGAGTTAAGGTACTCCCAGATGTGATAGGGCGATAAAACTTTGCTGGAGCATTAGAAACTTGACATGATTGGGTTAGACATCGTCACCTTCTCCGATCCGACCGTTCCTTAAAGAACTCATCTTAACCGCAAAATTCAAAAATACTCTTAAGCAAATTTACTTTTTCAAGATCGCCATGAGTACATGAACCTTTTTGTCTCAAGGGTTTTGGTTAGAAATTAATTTTTAACACCCTTAAAGTACGCATCTTAACCGAAAAGTGAAAAAAAAAATGTTGACCGTCACTTCCATCCTCTGACCCAGCCTTGCTGGTTTTTGTTTTCCTTCTTGTTTCCTTTTGCTTTCTGTCTCCTATTTTTATATTTCAAGTGAAACCATAGGTTGAATTTTCAGCCCCCTTAAGTTTTTCTTGTTGGGGTATTTCTTACTACATATGCTTGCAAGTGCCATATGCGCTTACAGCTCTTGTTTGACTTGTGCATTCTTTTATTTTGGTCGAAAATCCTGGCGCTTATTTTTGACACTACCATTGTTCTTTTGTACCGCAAAGAATAATACAGATTGAATTGACCCAGTTGACATTGTAACACGAGTAAATTGTATATAGTTTACGTGTTAGTATTGTTTTGTTCCGACTAAGTTTGATCAGACAAAAACTGTATTTAAATCGTACAACGTATTATGTAAATTAAAAAAAATGCTATGTACTCGCATATCAGTGAAGTTTCTGTGACTCAGTTGAAATTTCCGTTGCATTTTTCTTAATGAAGAATTTTTGGAAAAATAAAGTGAATTGAATTGAATCTTACGAATTATTTATTTCAACATTCATTTTTTTAAATAGCCTCCTAGTTCTGCAGCCACCGTTCAGTCGAGTTAATTCTAGGGAAGTAAAAGTAAATAGTAATGCATGTTTTTTTCTGTTTCTTTGTAGTTGTCATCTTAACGGAGGTTGACAAGTTGACTAAAGATGCTCAGCATGCACTTCGTCGCACGATGGAAAAGTACATGGCTAGCTGCCGTCTCATTTTAGTTGCAAATTCTACTTCTAAAGTCATTGGTGCCATTCGGAGTCGTTGCCTCGGTGTGAGGGTTGCAGCTCCGTCAAGCGACGAAATCATCAGCGTTCTTCAGGTGAGAGTTCTCTCTTGATATGATGAGCGTGTTCCACCCTTCTAACAATAGTGACTATTAGTCACAGGAGGGGTACCTGACCTCGTTTTTACACCACCTCGATTTTCGCCGTGAAAATGTTAAAATAAAATGCGAATGCTGTCCCGACTGTCAAGAGGCAAAATATGACTTGTTTGAGCGGTCAGTTGTCCAAAAAATATTCAAATTCTGCACCTTTTCTTTGTTTTGAAGCTGCCTTGCTTGGCTGTTGACTTTGCTAACTCTACCTTTTTCATCATTTTGCAGTCAATCGAGGTAAGGTTAGAATGAAGGGAAGGGTCTATTTTTATTTATTCAATATTTATTTGTCAAGTATGTAAACCAGTCCATAAGCTTCAGTCTAGTATGTCTGTCGTATTTGTTTGTTCCTATTTAAGCCAGATAGATTATTCTGAAGGAAAGGCTTCTCTGGAAATTTGAAATCTTCTCTTAGGTTCCTGTACTATTTTCGTTCCAACCTCGTAAAATGTTACTACGCTGACCGTCCAACCTTCTCAAAATAGTATTACTAATAGTAACTATTTACTTACCATGCTCTGGAGCGTAGTAAGCGTTGTAACTACGCATCTCTGTAAGGTGATTGGTCGGCTTCGCCCGTAGCATGATATTCTGCTGGAAAATAGAAAAATTGGTCCAGACTTGACGGCAAAAGCCAGAATTCGTGACGTCGTGCGTAGTAACTACGGTAAGTAGGGTGGAACACGCTCGACGTTTCTCTGCTTCAGGCGATGCAGATTGACGATTATTTGCCATTAAGGTAATAGACTGAAGGTATCCAAGAATCAGAACGAGCTAGCTATGGTGGACGGGATTGCTCTGCGGTTGACTGAAGTCCTTTCAGAGTCAGACTGTCCCGCTTCTTCCGAATTCTGACTTCGGCTTAACAGTCAGTGCTCTTCCTTCAGGTACAAGTAGGTGATTAAGGCGATTTGCGATGAAGGCTCACACGTTTATCGCAAAATGTAGGTGTTGTGTGATTTGCATAGTACGGTGTTAGAACCGAAACATACCCTATTCTGAATAACAGCAAAGATTGTCCTCTGTTTTTGAACGGCGAACTCAGAGTGCACAACTGGTTCGTTGAATTCCTTGCTAAGATGATATCTTTAGAGTTGGGTCATCTTAAAGAAGTTGAAAACTGTTTAAACTAAGTCACTTTTTTGTCGAATTAAAGGTATGTGCACACAAAGTTCGATTTTCGCTGTTGGATACAAATTTTCTCCTTCTCTCCAAAATGTGTGCAGGTTTCCTCACAGTGACGCGAAATTCAGTTGATTTCGGACTGTGGGTGCACGTAGCTTAAGAGCGTGTTCCACCCTACTAACAATAATAACTATTACTTACTATTTTCGTTCCAACCTCGTGAAAAGTTACTACGCTGACCGCTCCAACCTTCTCGAAATAGTAACTATTTGCTTGCCATGCTCGGGAGTGTAGTAAGCGTGGTAACTACGCATCTCTGTAACTTGATTGGTGGATTACCCCGTGGAGAGATATTTTGGCGGAAAATAGAAAAATCATTCCAGCCGTGACGGCAAAAACCCAGAATGCGTGACATCATGCGTAGTAACTATGGTAAGTAGGGTGGAAAACGCTCTATGTCTATAATGAATTTATTGAACTGCCGCAACGACTCAGGAGCTCATCAGAGAATTATAATGTATTGTTTGACACTGAACGGAAATGAAAACCTTTTTTGTCAGCCATCTAGCGGTAAACGCCATATGGTACGTACTCGAAGCCGTGACCGCTTCTGACCACAATTTCTTTACTAGACTGTCTGCAAGAAGGAAGGCCTCACCCTCCCATTGTCTCTGGCGGAAAGAATAGCAGAAAAGTCTGGCAGAAACCTCCGACGAGCACTTCTTATGTGCGAGGCAGCTCGGGTGGCGCAGTACCCATTCAGGTCAGACCAGGATGTTTCTGAGCCAGATTGGGAACTATTTCTGAAAGAAACGGGGCAGAAAATTGTCAAGGAGCAGTCTGTTCGGTGCCTGATAGAAACCCGTGCTCGACTCTATGAGTTGCTGACACACTGTATACCCCCTGAAATCATATTCAAGGTGAGTTAGCACTTCTTCTCGGGGAAGCTTGGTTTGCGACTCTTCCCGATAAAAAAAAAATGTGTAGCCTGCACAGTTGTACGATAGTTGTACGGAAAATTTGCACGTATTGATATATACTAGTAAAGAATACTATCATTAAATGTGCCTCAGACTGGGCCAATCTTAAGCAGTAGCATCCAGTCTTGCTAATAGTAGCATGCAATAACGCGGTAGCCTTGACATAGAAGCATGTAGGAGCATCAGTTCATACTCCGTGCTACATTTTCGTACAATTTCATACTACTATTTTGAGATACATTTTTCATTGTGTTTGGGCTCGCTTACATTTTTCGTTCATTTCATTTCTTCAGAATGAGGAGTAAACGAAGAATACAATCCACCCAAATTTCAGTCGTTACACGTAGAAAGTAAAATCAGTGGGAAAATAATATTTGTTGTTTCTTTCGTCCTCTGCTGCATTATTTAGCATCAATGTCAAAATAAAAAAATTTCGTTCATTCCTCGATTCAGTGAAGAGAATAAAACTTAACTGGGGTTTACAGTGTCAAGCAGAGGTGTTACTAGCAAAAATGTTTTTTTTTTTTGGGGGGGGGGGCAGAGTATTTACCGACTGGCTTCATTTTTACAAACTTTATTTTGCAGAAAAACCGATCTTTTTCTGCAGAAAACGACTGTCTTGACGAACTAGCAACTGATTTTCAGAACGACTAAAAATTTACTATTTTCACGAAAACCCAACTGTTTTTAAGAAAAATTTACTATTTCCAAGACAAAATCGTGGCGCCGATTCGGTTATTCTTTACCGACTGACCATGTCAGCATCTTGAATTAATCATTGCCGGAAAAATGGTAACAGGTTATGTTGCCAGGTTATTACTTGCTTTTATGCTTTTCTTCAGTTTATGACTCAATAGTCCTCAGAGTATAACTTATATTTTCAGAGACAAACTCATTTCTCAGAAAGAGTCTTTGACCGTTATCAGAGTTGTTATATGATTGAATAGTAGTGCACGCATCTCATTTGTACAAGCTCATTTGTACAACCCGATTAATGTGCTTGTCACTGTGTACAAATTTTAAGTCTATTTAGTGTTTGTTTGTTTTTTGTTTTTTTTTATATGAAAAGAATGTTGTCTTGTTTATTTACATTGTTTTGTTTAAGTGTTTTAATATGTATATTTTACTTTTGTATTTTATACTCCGCTGTTACGAAAAAAGGGGGTCATAAAGAAATAAATAAAAAAAAATTGGACGAAGAGCTAGGGATAGAGGAATGTGCTTAGAACTTTTCTTCTCGAGTTCTTCATCTTCTTCGCTCGTGCCTCACATTCGCTCCTCGGTTTTGTGAAACTAACCAAAAAGATCTAGGATAGGACAATCAGATACCCATCACTCATTCACTTAAATTGGCTTGAAGACCCGCTGAAAATGCGTTACTTTGTTGTTTCGCTATTCACGAATAATCGATTTTCAAATATTGGAATATCCTTGGGATTTGTGGCACCTCTATGCGCTTGTATCTGTGTTGTATGCCTTACGGGAAAGATTTATGATATTTTTTTTGTTCAGGTACTAAGCAGTCTTCACCAAGCTCACCACTGCCCACTAAAAAGCCGCGTTTGTCTTGAGATTAAAATTTCCCGCGTCATAGTAGAATTTACGTTGTGGAGACGGCCGCGGGGGGGGGTCGGCTGGGTTCTCGAGTTCTTCATCTTTTCTTCGCTAGCGCTTCACATTCGCTCCTCGGTTTTCTGAAACTAACCAAAAAGGGCTGGGATAGGACAATCAGATACCCATCACTTATTCACTTAAATTGGCTTGAAGACCCGCTGAAAATGCGTTACTTTGTTGTTTCGCTATTCACGAACAATCGATTTTCAAATATTGGAATTTCCTTGGATTTGTGGCACCTCTATGCGCTTGTATCTGTGTTGTATGCCTTACGGGAAAGATTTATGATATTTTTTTTGTTCAGGTACTAAGCAGTCTTCACCAAGCTCACCACTGCCCACTAAAAAGCCGTGTTTGTCTTGAGATTAAAATTTCCCGCGTCATAGTAGAATTTACGTTGTGGAGACGGCCGCGGATGTTCTGAACGTCATAACTAGAGCAGATAGTGGAAAAAAAATAATCACTTAGCAGAATCATAATTATTCACTGTATTCAACTAAATCACACAAAATTAAGTTGGTTTTTCAGTTAAGCTTTAGAACTAAAGTAACCTATCGACTAAAACGTAAATATTGATGCTCTGTGATGCATTTGCATTCAATCAATCAATCAAATTGAATTCAAGAAAACTTAAAGCTAGATGATTTGAATAAAATTTTTACAAAAAACTTAAAAACGACAACAAATTAACTAATAAACTGCGCAAGATATGACCTGAAATAAATGTTGGAATGAAACTGATTGAAAATTGGGTTGACGGCAAAAAGCTGGCTGCCAGTGTTCCTCTCAGTCAGCTGGTACAACATCAGGACATTAGTTGCGTTTTTGACCGAGGTATTGTTTGCCGTTGGCTTAGCTGGTTGCCTAATTTCGTTTTGAATGCCGTCGAAGTTAACCGTTCGCCTAATTAGTGTTTTCACAACTCCGGCGATCCTTGCCCGGTCGCAGTTTCTAGAACGTTTTAAGCAAACTCTTGAAGGACAAAGGAACTGTGACTGGCTACTAAAAACGGTATTGAACCAAAGACCTTTGAGGTTGAAGGTAACTTCAAAGTTCGATCAAAAACGCAACTATTGTTTTGCACTCCCGCTAGTCCCCTCCATTTATTGTGCGCAGTTCATCTCTATTATTTATAACAAATAATTTAGTTTTCTGCTTCTGAAAACCAGGTGACGGTCCTAATTCTCCTGAAGTTTTGTTCTGAGTGAAAGTAATCATTTTCTTCCGCAGGGTATACTTCGTGAAGTTGTCGGTAGTTGCGATAACCAGCTCAGAGGTCAAGTGGTTGAACTTGCTGCCACCTATGAACACCGATTGCGTCGCGGCAGTAAAGTCATTTTCCATCTGGAAGCCTTCGTCGCAAAGTTCATGTCTATGTATGCGCATTTCATCGAAGAAGGGTTTGCAGATATCGATTTTGATGAAGATTGATTTTTTTTGTATCTTTCGTAATGATTTATAATTTGTATTAAAACTTGTATCGAAGTACACTATACTTTAATATGGCTGGCTTGGATAAAGCCAAGCGACTTGTCTCGGACCACTGGCTCCGTATTTCCGTCTTGAACGAATAAATGAATGAAAGAAGTGTTTATTAAAAACAACTAGAATCTTCAATGCCCAGAGGCGAACCTGTAAGGGAATCAAAACAAAACATCAACAACAACGAAAACTTCGACAAAAATAAAGAAGACCAAAGAAAGGAGCTTGACTTTCCCGGTCTGTTCCGCCCACCCAAAAAATAAATAAATCCAGAATCACTACTAATTATCCAAAACAAAACGAAACATAAACGGTTGAGAACAACGAATCTTTATCCCCTAGGACACGACGAGACTTGTGTGTTTCTTTAGGGACTTCCGGCCCTAATCCGACTTTAGCAACCGTGACTAATGACACTATTTGGATGTGGACTATCTTGCCTGAAGGCCGTTAATATGTGAGACCCTAATTATTAACACGACCATTAATACGAGCGGACAAAATATTCGTTATTTTGTTAATACCCTACAAAATAGTTTTGAACAATGCATATTACAAAATAGTTTTGAACAATGCATATTGATTGATTAGTTGACACTTGTCTTCCCTTCAAACGGTTGAGAACAACGAATTTTTGTCCCCTAGGACACGACGAGACTTCTGTGTTTCTTTAGGAACTTCCGGCCCTAATCCGACTTTAGCAAAAACGATGACTACGACACTGTTTGGATGTGGACTATCTTGCCTGAAGGCCGTTAATATGTGAGACCCTAATTATTAACACGACCATTAATACGAGCGGACAAAATATTCGTTATTTTGTTAATATCCTACAAAATAGTTTTGAACAATGCATATTGATTGATTAGTTGACACTTGTCTTCCCTTCAAACGGTTGAGACCAACGAATTTTTTTCCCCTAGGACACGACGAGACTTGTGTGTTTCTTTAGGGACTTCCGGCCCTAGTCCGACTTTAGCAAAAACGATGACTATGACACTGTTTGGATGTGGACTATCTTCCCTGAAGGCCGTTAATATCTGGGACCTTAATATTAAAACGACCATTAATACGAGCGTACAAATACTCGTTATTTTGTTAATACCCTACAAAATAGTTTTGAACAATGCATATTGATTGATTGCTTGTCGCTTGCTTTCCCTTCATGTTTTGTGCTCTTTATGGCTCAACGTACCTCGAACGAAAATCGACAGGTATTTGTTTACATACCTTCAGTTAAAGCCAGCGATAGAAAAGTAGCAATAACAAGAGCTACGAGCTCATATGGCACTTGTTACGAGTAGGTGGTACACGAAAGTAGATGAAAACGTCTCGAAGTACACCCGCCATCCAAAAATGCGGTTCGGAAAGAGAAATAGGATATTTAGTTTCACTCACTTCTGAGCAGTTCCGGCATAATCTCGTATTATCTGCAGCATATGCGCACGACTGTTCAAACTTCCAAGTTGCAGCCCAATAAATCCACTCGTTCGACCCGTAGACGTGTTACACCATTTCCGGTACTCCCTCCATCTTCCCCTACCGTGGTCGGATCTGGTTCGGATTCAAAAATGGATCATCTAAAAAGCATCTGCTTGTATACCATCTATCAAGTTTCACTCAAATCTGATCATTTTTGGAAAATTCCGGTACCCCCCCCCCCCCCTCCCCCCACACACACCGTTGGACCTCTGAATCCCCTCCATCACATTTTATTGAAATCGGAGCATAGCTTATCTGCAAATTTCCAGTAACCCCCAGGGTTCCCAGGTGGCTAAAATACCAGCCGGTTAATACCGGCTAATAGGTGATTTCTGCCGATACGGTTAAAATCAAGTGGCATGGATAAATCAAGTAACTGGCTAAAATCAAAACTGCTACTATGTGATTTTAATAGCACTCCGCTATTCTGAGACTGTCATACTTCTTTCATGTATTGAAGATTGTAGTTCATGTTAGCCTAGAGAGGACGGAAGGATGCAGAATAATGTCAACACTGAATAGGTGTAGGCTAAGTCATATCTGCCATTATAAATGGCACTGAAGCTAGGTTCCTTCATTTATATGCACAAGTTTCTGCTGAGAATCCCTACAGAGCTACCGTGTAACATACTGTCAACAAAACAAAAAGGACAAGCCATAAAATTACAAGCTCAATTCTTGAAGTAGCCTATTTACTATCCGCGTGTCGTATCAACATGTACAACAAATCGCCTCCGCAGTTTCTAATAGCCTCCTCGCTTTAATATAATACGGTACGAACTCCCGGTATACATAAATCGCAGGAAGCAACGTGACCTGATGACTCACTCGTGTCAACCCCAAACCGGTTTTCTGGATCGGAGTAGTCGAGCTTTAGTCCGGGAATCAACCCTGGTTGAAAAAATAGTCGGAAAACAATGAACAAACAACAGTAAAGATTGATCGTAGAAAAGATCAGTGCAGTTTGATTTTAGCCAGTTTTAGCCGACATAAATCGGTTTTTATTAATAAAAGCCGATTAAAACCGCAGGTATGGTAAAAATCAATTTTAGCCGGCAAAAACGGAACCCTGCCCCCCCCCCCCCTCCTACCTTGACTGAATCCGTCCCTAACACCAAATAACAAATCTAGGCCGCACAAGCTTGGCACTGTCGAACTTGCATCTCATTCGGTCCAACCGTTTGGTTTTTGTGCATGTCAAAATTTTCCGACCCCAACCATGGTCGCATACAGTTCGAACGCATGTCTTACATGTCGAGTTCATAGATTCTTATCACCCATTAAGTTTCACTCGAATGAGACCTCTCGTTCGCAATTTGCAGCAATTTCCATATTTCCCTTCCCTCGCTCCCCCCAAGATGCTGCCTGCAATGTTTCGTTCTCTTAGTACATCTGGAACTATTCTAACTCCCGACTTAACTACCGGAATTCTAGGACCCCCCCCCCCCTCCCCAGAGCCCCGAAACCATCTGGCTCCGTCAGTTTCGTATATGCATGTTCTCCCAATTAAGTTCCGTCCCAATCCCTTTGCTTGCGTTTTTTTAGTTCCCCCCCCCCCATCCCCCGTAGGTATCGGACCCGATCCAGACTTGATACCGAACATATGAGGCGATAGCTCTTTTGAACTGACAAGTTTCATTTAAATCCGATCACCCGTTCAAAAGTTATGCATGCCACTAGATTCCGGACTCGCCATCCATCCACTCCCCCCACGATGGTCGGATCGGAGAAACGACTATTCTCAAGTCAATCTGATCGGATCCCTTACATACCTGCAAAGTTCTATCGCCCTAGCACATCAAGAAGTACGCCGGACTCGCGGGATCACTATAAGTCCGCCCCCCCCCCCCCCCCTAACTTCCCCACAGTGCCCGGATCCGGTCCAGTTATGTCAATGACGTATCTAGGACTTGTGCTTTTTCTTCTCACCAAGTTTCATCCCGATCCCTCCACTCCAAGCGTTTGTCAAGATTTCCGGATCCCTCCACCAGCTCTCCCCCCCCCCCCTAGTGTCCTCGGATCCGGTACGGATTTAAAGTGGAACATCTGAGACACGAGGTCATCCTAAATATCAACTTTCATCAAGATCCGACCAACCGTTCGCAAATTAAAAATACCTCAATTTTGGCTTCCCCGTCCCTCCCCCCCCCTCCCCCCAGATGGTCGGATCGGGGAAGTGACTATTTCCTATTTAATCTGGTCGGGTCCTTGATATGCTTGCCAATTTTCATTGTCCTAGCACATCAGGAAGCATCGAATCACTAGAAATTAGGACTCCCCCCCCCAACTCCCCCAAGGTGAGCGGATTCGTTCCGGTTATGTCAGTCAGGTATCTAGGACTTGTGCTTGTTCTTTCTACCAAGTTTCATCCGGATCTCTCCACTCTAAGCGTTATTCAAGATTTCCGGTTTCCCCTTCCAACTCCCCCCGATTCCGCCGGATCCGGTCTGGATTTAAAATGGAACGTCTGAGACATGAGGTCCTTCCATATATCAAGTTTCGTTAAGATCCGATGACCCGTTCGTAAGCTAAAAGTATATAATTTTTCCTAGTTTTTTCCGGATTCCCCGTCCCTCCACTCCCCTCAAGACCCACCCCCAAGATTCATCGGATCCGGTCCGGACTTGAAATAAGACATCTGAGACACGAGATCTTTCCAGATATCAAGTTTCATTAAGATCCGATAACCCGTTCGAAAGTTATGAATGTCCCTATTTTCCGGATTCCGCCCCCTCCCCCACGATGGTCAGATCGGGCAAGTGACTATTTCCAACTTAGTCTGGTCGGGTCCCTGATATGCCTGCGAAGTTTCATCGTCCTAGCTTGCGTGGAAGTGCCCGAACTATTATTTATGTTTCTTGACTGTGTCCAGGTTAATCAGGTCGGGTCCCCGATTCAATCTTTTAACAATATATACTCCCGCATTCGCTCCCTAATACATCCAATAATCCTGACAAGTTCCATATATCCATTATCTCTCAATATATGGGTTCCGGTAGTGAATTTTTTCCCATGTTATTTTCTCTAACTCAGTGAAAATCCCGGCATCCTAGCTCTCATCCAAACTATTCCGTGAGTTACATATCCCACGTAGGGACAACCGGAACAGAAGCTCCAATTATACAGTGTCCGGTATCAACGACCGGCTCCCTACCTTCTGAGTACACAATTCCGTGAGGCTACCGGACGAGCAGCTGGTGCGATGAAGTTTCCGGGAGTTATTTCCACTTACTACCGGAACGGGAGCCATCCGTCAGATCCCGGATTCGCAGCCCATATGGTTTGGTTTCCGTGAGAACTACCGGTTCCGTAGCCCGTCGGACATAAAGTACGGCTTCCGGTTCCCTAGACACACATGGCTTTAGTAAGATTGTGCCAATCCGTGTCAAAGGGAACGCTACTGTCCCTCAAGTTGCTTCGCTGCATCCTTTCCAAATCCAAAAAACAAAATACTTAGTTAGTAGAAGTTTCATTTGATTTGACCATTCGACCAGCCCCCTTGCAGTCACCTAAAATGGAGTGGTGAATTCAACACACTATCTTTGTCTTTCCTGATGACATCACCAGTTTAAGGTAAGGCCTAGCCTAGCCTGGGCTGATCCTAAAGATCATGTAGCCTCGTGTAGCCTAGGCTAGTTGGTGAAGGACTCCTTGACTGAAAAAAAATTCTCTAGGTATTAGGTTGAGGTCCCATGTCTTTTAGAGGATATACAACTCAGTAAAAGTTGTACCACTTCTTTATGTCAGACCAGGGCTGGACCAGGGTAGCGCTCCAGCAACTTATTATTAGTTACGATCGTTACTATTCTTGTTATTATTGCCATTCCAGAGCCCACCGTAATAAGTCAATTGGCTCCTCCCACTTCTGTCCCACTTATCATTTTCGTTCCACAACTGTTACGATCGTTACAATTTACTTACGATGGTTGAGAGCATCATAAAACATTAGGGATAAGGGATTTAATATTGCGAAATACAGGACTTTCGAATTTGAGACTAAATTATCCACCTTGTATAACTATTCTGAGCATATAAATAACTGGAGACATTTCGCTGTTTTTTCGTGATTGTACAGGAGAGGTAATTGACCTCGTTTTTACACTACAATACCTCAAATGTTGCCGTGAAAATGTTAAATGAAATGTGCATGCTGTCCTGACAGTCAAGAGGCAAAATATTACTTTTTTCAACAGTTAAATGTTCAAAATTAAGCAGATTCTTTGCCTTTTCTTTGTTTTGAAACTGCTTTGAAAAGAGATTTTCTAGCTATTGACTTTGGTAACTCTACCTTTTTAATCATTTTGTAAGTCAAGGTACAGAATTTGAGCTAAGGTTATAACGAGGTGGTCTTCTTTTAAAAGAAAATTATGTTTAACTAGAAATATTGCAGCAATATTTATTTATCCAATATGTAAACCATTCAATTAGCTTCAATCTAGTATGCTTGTCATATTTGCTGGTTCCTTTTTGAATGGTTCCTTTTGATTATTCTGAAGGAAAGACTTCACTGGAAATTTGAAATCTTGTCTGAGGTTGAATACTCCTCCCTTATAGTATTGTAGAAAAGTTTCATCAGAAATGAGAGCTTGAAGGCTTTAAACTTTCACTACAACTGTACAATAATAAATCTTGTTGCGATGCATCATAACCGACCAATAGAATTTGAGACTCCATTTTTGTGTTCAAACTTTGAAGCCTTCAAGCTCCATGGAAACTCTTTTGCAACAAGGAATCATACAGACAAGGAATAGTCTGATTAACGTTAAGTCTGTGGCTCAGAATTCTGATAGTGTGAAATGAGTAGCATACAGAGCTAAGTCCGCAGTTTCTTTTATGAGGTAGGGTAGCCTGCAGTAAAATCTGCTATAGTAGTTGCAGTCAACAGTCAAGAATCATTACATTTTTGTGGTGTTTTTGGTGGTCCTACCAAGGATGATATGGGAAGCTCTTGTTGATTCTTTAGTTAGCTTTTAACCTGTTTATACATCACATATTGGATCAAAACTATTTTTAAAATTTATTGAATGCTTATAAATTTCCTTAAAAAAGCAGACACATTGAAGTTATTTTTGTTTTATGAATGTTTGAAACTGAAACTAAACCCAACTGTCAGCTATCAGGAGTTAATTAACTCCTAGGAAAGAGTTAACACTTTAGATGCTGTCCAACTTTGAGTATTAGTGAGCTAACTCATAACAGATAGCAGACCATCCCAAATAATCTTTGTATAGCCTCTTTTTGCTGGTGCATTACATGCTGAACTGATTCATTTGAAAACATATGTAGGCTGAGCTACAGACGTTTGAGTGTGCAGACTGTATAGCTGATGGTTGCCTGCAGGATGCCTATTCCTAGTTTACAAAATTTAGAATCTATTATATTTATTTCTATTTTAGCATCTATTTTAGGCAGTGGCGTTCTGTGTAAATAGACACAGAATTCAAAATTGTAAAATAATCACAGATTTGTACATATACACTATTAACACACACATTTTAATTTTTGTTATTTTATTTGAATTTGTTTGTCGTTTCAATCCGCATCATTCTTCTGGTTTTTAGTTACATATCATTGTATGTTTTGTTGGTTCCGCATCGTTTTTCTGTTGGTATTGTGTTGGATTTTATGATCTAGTTGGGTTTTTTCGCTGAGGATGGTTTGCCGGAAGTGCAACCAAAATATCCGAATTTATATTTATCCCTCGCACATCATCCTAGAGGGATAATTAGCTGATCAAGAAAAAAACCCGAAAATCACGGTTTTCTATTTCTTTCCTGCCCACCGAAGTCGGATTATGGCAGGATACCTAATGACACAAATAGGTCACATATGACCGCAGCATTGCCAAGTTTCATCTCAATTGCTGAATCCATTTGTTCCCTAAGCGTTTCAGAAAATGTCCGGGACCCACCTCTAATCCTCCCACACCGCTATAGCAAGAAGAGGTTCGGACGCATAAATGACACATATTTGGCATCTTGCCTACCCTACCACCCATCAAGTATCTCTCGAATTGGAGCATTTCCGAAAAATTTCCAGTGGGCCTACCGGTCCGGTACCCCCCAGCCCCACATTCCCCCCACTGACGTCACATCCGGTTCGGGCCTCAAACTACATGTCTAGGTCCCATGAATTTGGTACCTTTCAAGTTTCATCCAAATCACTCGCTCAGTTTGGCCCCTACGTGTATTACAACTTTCCGAGACTACCTGCAACACGGTTCTTGTATACATGGAACATCCTGGGCAAGTTTCATTCGAACCCGAGTACTTTCTAGGGCCCATGAACTCGTTTTTTTGTGAGGCGTATGACAAAGTTACCGTGACCACCACCTTCACTCACAATTGTTGGATTTTGTTCGAACACAGAAGCTATCAGCCATCAAGTTTCCGTAAAATCGGATTCATGGAAGGGATGCACAAACTTGTTCACTTCACTTGTACTTTGATTCAACGCGTCATAGTACGCATCATTATTTCAACAAAATATCTCAACCTCTTTGAGAGTTATCATAGTAACAGGCGGACAGACAACATTTACGAAGTCATAGGTCCTTGAGATCTGAGAAAGCCGCTAAGTTTGCAAGCGAAAGAGACAGCCACATAGATGATCGAGCAGTGTAGTAATCCGTTGCAGTGTCAATGATGTAATCTACAATTCAAAAAAGACTTTTGGTATGGCGTTTATCCCACCTGGCATGTCTCTCAAGCACATACCTACTGCTATCCTATCTGGAGTCCCGCTTGTGTTTGTACAGTTGTTTAAAGTTCAATGGGCACATTAAACTACCCCAATCCCACTCTGTAACAACCTAGGAACAATGCTTACCCCCTAGATCAGCAGCTTTTCCAACAGTAACCTCTCTGTGATATTTCAAAGCGTAATTTTTTGGGCCAGTACATGCTCAATTTACTAGGTTGGACAAAGATAAAAGTGACTTTTCTTATAATACTTAGTAGATCTTTATTGTGTGCATAAATCAGCTTCTATAATTCAGACTGGAATAGGTTATTTGCTTTTGGATGATTTTTGTTGCTAGGTTTTTTATAAGCTTATCGCATATTCTGGTACATTTTATAAAGCAAGCTGATCAAGCTTCACAACATATCACAAAGAAAAACTTTTGATAGGCACTTTAAGCCATGAAACTTCTGATGAAACACTAGAACAATCAGGTAAACTGCATCTGCGGCTTGACTTTGGTAGCATCTCAAATATATCCTTTTCTATCAAGCATCGCTGGGAGTTTTTGAATTTCCTGCCACAATATCCCAACACCTAAGATTTGGATCGCCGAAATGCCAGAGAGGTAAAGACAAGGGATAACAAGAAAACGGCCGATTTTCGTAGCGCCTTCTAAAGGAAGTTGGAAATGTGTATTTGTGAAGCATTTAATACAAAGTAAAGCATTAGAAGTGTCCATTGGGTCCTTTTTACAGTTCACTTAGAGACGACCTCCATGTTTCAGTGGTGTCCCGATCAGTGTGTGTCCGTGCTAATATCCTTATTAGAAAGTTCTCTAGTTGTGATTCTTCAGTTAAAACTTTCCTTTTCAGGGCTTACTGTACTCCACTGTATTGTTTGTCACTAACCCACTCTACATCTGTGAAATGCGAGAATACTTTTCGGTTCTTTATAACAATTCATTCCGGTGGCTACATGGTCTACCTTGGAACTGTAGTGCTTCCGGGATGTTTGTTGGTGAGGGTCTTCCTTCTTTTGGGGAACTCAGGCGTCGGTCTATCTTCTCTCTTCAGACTCTAGCAATCCACTCCTTGTGATTCTCTCGGTCCCAAACATGCGGCTATCGTTACCTGTTTGGATGGCATGGGACCGTGAGCTGTATTCAGCATTTGATGTTGGGTAGTTTATTGTTTTTATGTTTTTGCCCATACCCATTGTTAGTTGTTAATATTTATTGTTAGTTGTTTAGTACGGCCCAAGTTGGCCGTTTTATTAGATTAAATAAATAAATAACTTTAAAGGCTGACCGAACACATACATTCCTGGAGGCAGATTTATGTCAAACCTCGAGTCCAGCGTGGGTAGACCTTTTCCAAAAACCTGCCTTTATTCTCCTTAGTTCACTTTCTTTTCTAGTGTGCGAGTTTCTTGAAGAGGCTAAATTATATTAAAACAATATTTTTCCAGTATTTCGGGGGGGGGGGGGGGGTCGAATCCCCTAAACCCCCTGGATGCGGCCTTGCCTACCACACATGAGTTTTCATTGGAAGCAGATCGGGAGAGTCCGGTATCCCCTCCTAACCCCCCTGGATACGGCCTTGCCTACCACCCATGAGGTTTCATTCGAAGCATATCGGGAAAGTCCGGTATCCCCTCCAACTCCTCCCACACAAGTTAGATCTAGGTCGGACCTCAAAATAACATATGGACCCATGACTTTTGTATCTTCCAGGTTTTATCCCAGTCCCTCCATCCGTTTGGTCTCTATTCGGGCATCTGTCGTAGTACTGATCAAGTTTCATTAGAATGGAATGGATCACCGTTCGCAAGTTATGTCTGTCAGTATGTCTCACATTCTTCCTCGCTCCACCCCCACATTGACGATGGGTTTCGGGTTTCGTTGAGCATTTTGTCGGGCTATCTATACGCGTGCCAAGTTTCATCGTCCTAGCTTATGTGGAACTGTGAGTGCGAAGATTAGACTTGTATGTGTCTGAATCGCATCTCGTCATGGTGAGGGAGTTAAGGGCAAGTAAAAGGTTATGACGAGCGTAGGAACCAAAGGATGAAGAGATAGCGATGAAACTTCATACAAAGTTCATGGGTCCAAAATTTGCTGTTAGAGGTCAGGACAGAATCCAACCTCGGGGGCGGGGGGGGGGGGGGGGACTTTGTGACATTCGTTAATCTCGACACGAGTCATTCGATCCGTATGGAACTTGAAATAGTTAGCAAGAGCACACAAGATGTCCTGCTTACAGGTCTATACCAGATCCGGCAACTGTGGGGGAGTTGGAGGGCGATGTGTAGCGGAAATCTTCTGGCCATCGACTTATGGCACCTCAGACGAGCCAGGACATGTCAATATTGACTTAAAAATATCTCACGTGGATGGAACTTTGCAGTTGGCAAGAGCACACGTCCTAGATGCCATATTTATAGTTCCGTACCAGCTCCGGAATACCGTGGGGGGAGATGAAAGGAGGATCCTAGAAATCAGGCTTAGCCTCGAGAGATCGGAACGTAACTTGTTGGACCGGACTATCCTACTTATTATGCTTCGGGGGAGCTTGGGGAGGTCTCAGTTCGAACCTTAGCTCATAGGCATACTAACTATCCTTGCAAGTCCAAGCCCAGATGCTGAGTGATGGAAAATACAACTTCTGTAGTGACGGGGTTTTATTCTCATAGGAAGGTCATCGTTCGCCTATATTCGCGAGTTAGCTTGATCAGAGCCGTTGTCTCTCCTCATCAACGATGCCATCTGCCAAGTACAGAAGAGATCAAAGTGAAGTCAGCTGCTGTCTAAAGTACATAATATTCGCCTTCAATGTTATCTTTTGGGTAAGTACCCTTCGAATATATTTTTAGTGAAATCACTTAAAGTTTAACTCAAAAGCAAACTTATCTTTATATCATTTAGCTGAACACACTGCATTTTATTAGCATTTATTTGGCTTGTGTTAAGGAATTTTTTTTTGTTTTGCTATTTGCTGTAGAATGTCGTCCAGAATATCTACGGCCGTCCTTACAACGCAAAATTCTATTATGACGGGAAAATTTGAATCTCAACATAAACGCGGCTTTTCAGTGGCCAGCAATCAGCTTGTGGAAGGTAGCTAACTGAATGAACACTTATTTTTCTTTTTATCGTTTTCGTCAACCATAAAACACAGGTACAAGCGCGTAGAGGTGCCACAAATTCGTCGGGGAAATTCCACTTTATGAGTATCGATCATTCGGGAATAGCGGAGCAACAAAGTAAAGTATTTTCATCGGGTCTTGGAGCCTCCTCAAGTGAATAGGTGATGGGTAACTAGATTGTCCTATCTTAGCTCTTTCCAGTTAAACTTTAACAGTTTACAAATATCGCCTGGAAATTGTCGTATGCTGAGGAATTTGTCATCATTGTCCACCGAGTAATTATACAATATAATAATAGTTGCGTTTTTGCAGATAACATGGTATCTGATACCACGGACTGAAGTCGTTTTCGCAGTTACCGTGGTATCTGATACCACGGTCAAATTTTTTTGCAGTTATCGAGGTATCTGACCAGTTATCGTGGTATCTGATATTCAGATACCAGGGTCCGACCGTGGTAATTGATCGTGGTATCTGAAAAGTCATCTCACTTTCATCAGATTTTAGTTTTCAAGCCGATTTTCGTAAGGCAGATGGTGAATGGCAAGAACTTTTTTTTTTGCTCTTAATAAAGTAAAAGTTAATACAAGTTACTTTTAATAAATTAACCACATACCTACTATAATGAAACCTCAGTGAAACAGAATACTGATTGGTACACCGAGCTCCTTGCCTTTTGTTATTCTAGGTAGGCTCGTAGGGGCCTTTGTTTTTTTACTTAATTTATGTCTATCCGCCAAATTGGCGTGTACAATACAGAGAGAAAAGCACAAGAATATGCACGACAGTTTCTAGTGCTTGACTATGCACGACTAGTTTCTTGAGGGATTCTGTTGTAACACAATGTATGAATCTAGCTTTCTTTCAGCTCACTGGTCTTGGGATCATGGCAGTTGGCATATGGGCATGGACAGAAAAAGATACCTTCAGCAACTTGAGCAAATTGACGAATATAGCCTTGGATCCTGCGTTTGTCCTCATTGTTGCCGGTAAGATTTTCCCACAGCGTCCGAATCGCAACAGAATCCGAAAATTCATAGTGTCATCCGGAAAATCAGTTGACGATTTGTATTAAAGCAGAAGTGACCGGATATTCGCTTCAGGATTTCGCGATTCCGAGGTCCTCTTTGGAGGGGATGATGTCTCTATGTAGACACGACACCACGAAGACACGACAGTACGATGTACCGTAGCTTCGTTCGCTGTACCGTCGTGTCTACGTAGTCTCGTTCGCCGTTGTACCGTCGTGTCTACGTAGCGTCGTTCGTGGTACCGTCGTGTCCACGTAGTGTCGGGAAATTTGTCCATCTAGCGTCGGATTTTGTCCACTTACTGACGTGTCTACGTAGCGTCGTGTATATGTAGGTGTCGCGGGGGAATGAGAAAGGGTATCAAAAAGTGAAAGGTTTTCATCTGGCAAAAGAAAACTTACAGTATAGTTACCTTAATTCGCACTTCGGAACGATTAAGGTCCAATGGATCTGTAGTTGCTCCGTGAGTGATGGTAGCTGACATCTCTTACTGGTCTAGGTCATCCCAGCAGTATTTCCGGTCCTTGGATGACCACTCGTTGTCAAGTGACTTCTTGAAAGCTTCAGTTGAAGGTGCTGACACTGTAGACTTGGAGAGGGATAAAAAGACTGTTCTACTTTGATAGCGATTAGCTGGTCTATGTTGGTTAGCTGACCTGGCCTGACCCTTCTCCCCGGATTCCCAACTAGGAATTTTTTTTTATTCTGCTTAAAGTTGAAGATTGATGATTGAAAGACGGTTTCGTCTCCAGTCCGTCCGGTAACTGCCTTTCCTAATAGCATTTTCTAGTTGCTTTGCAATCTGTGTTAATCTTGTCCGTACATCCAGCAAAGTTAGGTACAGAATGCTTAGAAATTTGTGGACACCCTGGTATGGTGGGTGCATGGTAAAACCTATAGTGAGCAAAGTTGAAAATCTTACCTACTATCTATTTGACGCTGTTGATCGCTGCAGAATTAACAGCATCTTCAGTAAAGCTTTAAAAGTGTGGACGAACTCTGTTTTCTGAATCTTTACCTTCACACGTCCTGCGGAGACGGGATTTTATAAAGTTAATGCAAGTCACTTACGATGACTGTTAACCCAGAATGTCTTTAGAAAGATACCCTACTCGCTTAACTTCCACCCCCCCCCCCCGTATAGTCTTTTCCGTGCTCAGCATCCTCACCATATAGTCCTCGCCGGTGAGGGTTTGATGGACTGTAGCCTAAGGATCAGCTTTCTTGATAGTAGTTGCGTTTTTGCAGATCCCATGCTATCTGATGCCACGGTCTAAAGTCGCTTTCGCAGTTACCTTGGTATCTGATAACACGGACAAATGGCGTTTTTGCAGTTACCGTGGTTTCTGGCCAGTCACCGTGGTCACTGATATTCAGATGCCACGGTCGGACCGTGATAACTGACCGTGGTATCAGAAAAATTCCTCTCAAAGAGTCTAGTATTTTTTGTCGAATTGGTGGGAAAGAAGTTATGTGACCCTAGATGTAAGTGGATATCAGTATTTCTTTTTGGATGATTTCTGAAAGTGAAAATCTGGCAATTGTCGTTTCTGCAGAGCAACTGTATATCAGATACCACGATAACTGCAAAAACGACTAATTGCAGATCCAGTTACCGTGGAAACAGATACCATGGTATCTAATATAGATGGCACTTTACACAATAATAATTATAGTATTAATACAAAGCAAGAGAAAAGGCTTTCGCCGCTAAATAACTCTAAGAAATTTTGAGTAGTCGAACTGATCAGAGTTAAAAATCTCATCAACAATGCACTTAAAACTATTGATCGATTCAGCATTAACCGCATCTTCGGTAAGGCTGTTCCAAGGACCAACAATTCTGTAGCCAAAACCCCACTTGAAAACGTCCTTATGGAATCTTGACTTTGTAAGCTTGTACGCGTGCCCCCGATGATGACGGTTAATCCTGAATCTTACTAAATCGGTCACTTCAAAATTGTCATAACTTCCATTGATTAATTTGTATGTTTCAATCAGGTCTCCTCTAAAAGATCTGTATGCAATGGAGGGAACGCACAACTTGGCTAATCTCACTTGGTAGGGGAGATCGCGCAGATCTGGTACGAACTTCGTAGCTCTCCGTTGGATTTTTTCATAAGCCTCAATGTCACAATTGTTATTGTGACACAAGGGACTTGTACCGTGACCAATTCCATAAACAAAGTTTCCGAATATAATTTAGAAGTCTAGGACTCCCTTGTCGGAGCCACGTAGACAAACCAGGACCCACAAGACGTTTTTGTCTATCAGTTCACTACGTACACCATGGCATCTGCAAAACGCAACTATTGTAATCCCTTTAGCAGGCTGTCCCTCCGCTAGAGCTGATGATATAAGTTGTCAAACTCTATTGTATGATGGAAAATTAGCGGTTTTCATGTTTTCAGGCTCAGTAACGTTCATTATTGGTTTCACCGGTTGTGTTGGTGCCCTCAGAGAAAATACTTGCTTATTAGCATCGGTGAGTAACATCTGTTTTGCCATTTGTGGTAGTGTCCCCCAAATGTTCCGCATGTCAATTTCGTAGCATAAGTGTATTTAAAAGCCCAGGGGCCATATACATAACAAAAGCAATAATACACATTACAAGACAAAACAACATCAATAATTTCCTACGGCTATGAAGCCTCGCTACTAAGTTCAGTCGCTCTTAGCTTCAGCATATGATCATATCCAACAAAACCAAAGGTTTCGATTGGTTCTGACAGTTGGGTCTTGTAAATATCCGGTCGTCGACAGACTCCTATAACGTTTTTACGATTAATTTTAGAAACAGATCAAGGCCAATCTGATTAAACCATTCAGCATGTGTGTTTACGTCATACCTACTTTGACGAAATTGATCAAAACTTTCTGCCAAATTTCCGGTTTCGGCCGGATTCCGGGCGAAACTACTTGTCCGGAAAGAACTAAAGCTCAAAACCAAATTCCGCAAATCTCCTACCCTATATCGAACCTCTAATCAACTTCAAATAAAAATTTTATTTTAACAAATTTTCCCGTTCTGGCCGGATTACGGGCGAACTACTCGTTCCCGGCGTGAAAATTACTGATATACATGTTCAGCGTGTCTTCTTACCCTTAAATCGACTATCTCATTAGCTGTTTCAAATTATTTGCAGCAACCCTAAATATAGGGCTTCAGAGCCCATCTACGAACGTAGAGTTCGTAGATGGGCTCTGAAGCCCTATATTTAGGGTTGCTGCAAATAATTTGAAACAGCTAATGAGATAGTCCTTGACCCAAAGAATCTGGTCCTTGACCCAAAGAATCCTCATACCAAGTTTCATCAGAATATCTCATTCCCTTCGAGAGTTATCGTGCTGACAGACGTACAACTGTTACGAAGTCGTTGATATCCGCCCACTTGGGATCCCAAAAACCCTGAGAATAACAGATAATAGTTGCGTTTTCGTAAAATGGTCCTAAGCACTGTTTGACTATTTCCCGTTTTTGTCAAAAAGGCAAACGCCGACTTTCGCTTTTTCCCTCGGCGTTTTGCAAAAAGGCAAACGTGGTAGGTGACCAAGTTACGCTCTCCTTTGGCTTTTTGCCTCGCTAATTTAGCCAGTTTATCCCTAAATCCAATAAAAGAGGAATTCGATTCAAAGTGAAAATCAGTATTTCGAGACTGTCTCGGATTTTAAAGATGAAAAATTTGAAGTGCAAGTAAAATAAAAATAAAATGGCATTTGTCAAAATAGTGTTTTCATCCGAGAAAAGTGAAAAGTCCTTAGTAGTAACAGCAACTTGCGAAAACGCGAGAATGTTAAAAAAGGCCTGAAAACGATAAAAAGCCAAAGCTGAAAAGGGAAAGGCAAAAGCCGAATAAAAACGCAACTAATAGCGCCGTGCCTGAAAAGGGCTGTGGCGTCTAAAACAGCTCAACTTGGAATCGTCATGCACGCTAACGATCGGCGGGCTACTACTGTCAGGATTTGTGCTACTCGTGATAAGATTTCGCTAAGTGGCAAGAGGTGTACCTCCCCCCCCCCCCCTTCCTCGTCTAATTAAGTATCAAATCTAGCTCCCCTGAGGAATTATAAGCTTAGAAATCCCTCCTTCGCCGTCGTTTCGTTTTACGAATTATTAGTGTTTTTTTTCGGCCGAGGCAGCATTGCCAGTCACGAAGCGGAACCTTCCGCAAAAGGCTTCAAGGTCCTCGGCATCTGTTTCAAAGATAAGTGCATAAGAAGCTTACAAATTTGGCTTTTAATTTTGAAAGACTTGGTAGGCCAAATCTTGTTTTCGGTTCGGATTTTGCTTGGCTTTTCCTCCTTTACAACCACGGTGCGCACCATTTTGAAACTTTTTGCGTCGAACTTTGGCTTCGGAGAGTGGGAGGTCTGGGCCTCGTTTTTGTTGCAATAGCGCTGCAGCAGCGCTTCTTTTCGATTCACTTTCTTCTTGGTAGAAGCGGCAGCGCTGCAACACCTTGCAGGGAAGCACGGACTTGGTCGGTGAGCAAGTCCGTGATTCTCGAGAAGCGCTGCCGTCTTCCGTGGAGGCACTGCAGTACAAAACGGATGTCAAAAGAATCACTCCAGAATCGGCCGAGAAGTGGACCTGCAGCATGCAATAAAAACGAGGCTCTGGTCAGAGTCGACAGGTGCTAACAAGAAACTCGATAATTTCACGCGGCAAATATTGGTATTTTTGGAAAAACGATATTGCTCAACCATTTTGTCGTGGAAGTATTATTTTGTGCTCTGACAGAGGCTATTAGAACAGCTTGGGACTTAGTCCCCTTTTCTTTTCGAGTTTTAGTTCCGAGAATCTCTCTTTTTTCAGTATGCCATCTTCTTGGCTATTTTGCTGTTGTTGGAAATGACTGCTGGAATTCTTGGATTCATCTTCAAGGACTGGGTGAGAAAGATTTTCTTCTTCTAATAAACGCTCATGTAAATAAAGTTGATTCGGACGTGCGTCAGCCTCCAGTGACGAAATCCATATTTGACTCTGGAGTGGATATTTACCTTTTGCAGTTTCTTCCTTAAAGGACTCCTCGCACTATTTACTCTTCAACTTACGGTATTTTAAAATATTTCAATACTTTGAAACTATGCTGTGCTTTCAACAATATAACCCACGGTTTGGTTGTTTGAGCCTTTTCCGAGACCCGTTGACTTGTAGCGAAAACAGGGCGACAGTTTACATACCTTAACCGTTTTTTCTGATGGAAAAACTTCTCGCAGACAATCGCCGACAGCGTGATACACATCGGAGGTAGTAAAACACGGAAAGTGAGAAAAACAGCGTGGTTTTGTTGAACGAAATTGGGGTCTCCGGGTTTAGAGAGATATGGGGTGGTTATGGAAGTAGGTTGCATTAGTATTATAGGTAAGACAGGTCCTTCAAAGGACACGTCGTACTTATGATAGTAATTCGTTCTACTTCTGTCGTATTTCCATCCATTCTCTTTCCCAAGATTCTACACTTTATAAGTGTATCCTATCTCCTCGAGCTTATTCGTCCGGGGACCGGTTATGCAAATTTTGCCTAGATTGTCGTCCAAGGGAAGGGACATCGAAAGGACTACAAACAGCCGAAGCTGTGTGTAATTTTCTATAAGCATATTGAGCATAGCTTAGTTGTAAGGTAGTCAGCTATCTCAGTACATCTGAGCAGGAAAACTATGTAGTGCTAGGTGCCCTTTGAAAAGAAGGTGGAAAAAGTGGTGAAGCACGCGTGGATTACTAGTGAAACCATTTCATAGTACGACTGGATACAGTTGAAGGACGTATATGCGGAGAGTCTATTCTTGAAAGGCCGGTTCTATGTGGACAGTAGGAAAGCTGACCTCAAATTCCATTTCCAAATTATCAACAACAAAAACAGACACTCGGATTTATATGCCACGCAGACAGCCTGACTTGAACAACCACTTGATGGTTTTGTGAGCAAAACCTGGGAAGTTCAGTTACTATAAATTCAGCGGGTCACTTTTTTTTATAGTAGTGAACTGAAAGAAAAAAATGCTCCTGAGCCGGGATTTGAACCCAGGACCCTCTGCTTACAAGGCAGGCGCTATACCATTTGAGCTACCGAGGGGCTTGTGAACAGAGTTCGCTAACCACTCCAATAGTCTGGTAGAAGCCGGCCATAGGAACAGTGATCCCGCCCGACGGCAAATTCATCTAACCAGTTCACATGCCCATGTCACGGAAATTAATAATAATACATAGATATCATAATATAATAATACATAGATATCGTAGGAACCACGTTACTCAGTGAGCTTTTTCTCCCCTTAGATACCTTCTGTAGTTACGGATTCGGCTCGTCAGAATTTGGTTAGTATTGGCTGAAGGTTATTCCTGTTTTAGATTAAAAGCCAAGCCACAAATGGGTTCCAGGCATTCATTGTCCATTACAGAGATGACCCGGATCAACAGAACTTAATCGACTGGATCCAAGATACCTGGGTAAGATTATGGATATGTCTGAAGTAGCGCATCTAATCCGGTAGAGACATGATGTTATTTTTTACGAGTCGCTGACGCAATACCAGAGATGGTTATCTCTATACGTATCAGCGATGATGATATCATCCGAACATATTTGTTTTTCGAAGTCACCTTCAGGTATTGGCAAATTTTGTGCATTGCCGATAGCCCTGAGTTATTCCATGTGAAGCTTTTTGGATCCCAAAACGTAATTGGATGGCAAAATTTGCCCGTCTGTCTCTCGAAGGGAATGAGGTGTTTCGATGAAACTTGGTGTGAGGATCCTTTGGGTCAAGGGAAAGTTCGAGTTCGCAGACTGGCTCTGTAGCCCTACATTTTGGGGTGGGGGTTCAAATTAAGGGCAAATAATAAATATTAAGGGGCAAATAAAATAAACTGGCTCTGTAGCCCTACATTTAGGGGTGGGGGTTCAAATTAAGGGGCAAATAAAATATTTTTAAATAGCTAATAAGATAGTCGATTAAGGGGAAAGAAGACATGCTGAACACGGTTATGAAAACCATTTCCTTGCCGGACGCCCGGAATCTGGCCAGAACCGGACAGTTGGATAAAAGTAAAAGTGTTATTTAAAGTTTTTTACATGTTTGATTTAGAGGTAAGAAGACACGCTGAACACGTATGTCTTCACCCCTGGTGTGCACTTAGTTCGCCCATTACTTGTAATGTAATGCAACGAATTGTGCAAGGCTCGTCGGGAAAATCGTTCACTATACATTAGTTGCGTTTTTGCACATACCATGGTATCTGTTACCACGGTAACTGGATCTGCAATTAGTCGTTTTTGCATTAACTGATATACGGTTGCTCCCAAAAGAAAAACTGATATTCAGTCACATCACTAAGTGCCAAACTTCTTTCCCACCAATTTGACAAAAATTGATGAAAGTGAGATGACTTTTTCAGATACCACGATCAGTTACCACGGTCGGACCATGGTATCTGAGAATCAGACACCACGATAACTGCAAAAACGACTTTATACCATGGTATCTGCAAAAACGCAACTATTCTTTTGGCGTAGGTTGGCATAGGTTTTGTCTAAGTAATTCGTATTGTTGAAAGCATTGGTTGAATCTTTGAAAGTTCTGCTTCCTGTTTCAACTGGTGTGAAAATTCACTCATGAACGAAAATGTCAAATCGTAACTTGGTATATGTGTGAATTTTCGAGTCTCGTTCAGCCTTTTTGGGTAGTCCCTGCCCCCATGTCTTCCCGGTTTAGTGTTAGCTGGGCTGAGGTCTCTCTCAGAAAGAAGTAAAAATGTAGCTAATGTTACTCTAATACTGGTACTTTCTTGCAAAACGAACTTTCACAGCTTTGGATTGCCAAACTTGCTGTTTTTGTCAGGTACATCATAATTACATAACATCTAACAAGATGGTTATACATAATCAAGTATTTCCGTTCCACTACTTTTTATATCTCTTTAGCACCTGTCAAGGAATGACATGTCATTCACAATTGGAGGCTGGAGGTTGTTCTACCTCACACACATCCCACTCGCTGTTGTTGATCTGTATTAAATTATAACGTTTACGTGGTTTTCCTTCCACGATCGCCAAACTAGTTTGTAGATCTTAGGTTATGTTCAAAGAAATCATTGTTTTTTAGAAAACTAATTAGGAAGATTATTAGTAACGTGGAATACGGCGTTGTTTTACCGCTTGGTGCAAATTTATGTAAGTAAGTAAGTAAGTAATTTATTTATGACCCGCCATTTTGAAATGGCGGAGTAAATGAAGAAAATAAACAGAACACGTAAACACGCAGAAAAAGACACTTAACACTTGTTGTTCGTGACGACAGCAAAGTCGCAGGATCTTAATAGTTGCGTTTCGCAGATACCATGGTATGTGATACCACGGTCTAACGTCATTTTTGCAGTTATCGTGGTATCTGATACCAAAAGGCGTTTTTACAGTTATCGAGGTATCTGGCCAGTTATTATTCAGATACCACGGTCCGACCGTGGTAACTGATCGTGGCGTCTGGAAAAGTCATCTCACTTTCATCAACTTTTGTTAAATTGCTGGAAAAGAAGTTTGGCACTTAGTGATGTGACTGAATATCAGCTTTTCGTTTAGGATCACTTCGAAAAGCGCAGTTTCGGCAATTGTCGTTTTCGCAGAGCAACCGTATATCAGATACCACGATAACTGCAAAAACGACTAATTGCAGATCCAGTTACCGTGGTAACAGATACCATGGTGTTTGCAAAAACGCAACTAATGCCATGAACAAGTGATACAATCCGGGAAGCCAAGGGCATGTCTTCTTTTACTAGAGAGCAGTGATAAGGCACTTGGTCAAAACGGCGTTGAGGGGATAATGTAGTCGACGACAGTGAAGGACCGGATTGACAGCTAAAGGCCGGATCCTAAAATGCTATAGCAGGTGTGATTGTTTTTTGTCAATTCGAAATATGACTCGTTTAATTCGGCACGTTTGAATACATCAATCAATCAATCAATCAATATTTTATTTCCGCCAAAAAAAGCGAGTAAAAAAGAAATTAATAGACACTGACAAATTTCGGCTAAAACACTATAACTCAAGAACTGCCAAAAGATAGCCTAAGTACACTGCCCGAGCTGTTTAAACATGTTTAAACTGCTGCAAAAAAGGGCCTTGAGCAAGGAATTTCGTCAAGCTGTATCTGTGGCTAATGTGAAAGCCCCTAATCCCACTAGTTCTGAAGCATTTAATACACTTTGGAGTTTAATACACATTTATTTGTATTTTTTCTTCTTTTTTTCAGCTTCAGTGTTGCGGTATTGAAGGTGCAAAGGATTGGGACAAGAACATATATTTCAACTGTAGCTCCGTAGAAGTAGGAAGCAGAGAAGCCTGCGGAGTCCCTTTTTCTTGTTGTAAACCGCAACCAGGTGTAAGTAGTCTTTTTGCTGGAATATTGCTGGGTGGGAACGACGGCCAGATAAAGCCTGCGCGGAATACGAAATAGTAAAACAACATTCACTTGTTTGCCGTTAGCCACGCGGGTGGATGGGTTTGTGCGCCGGTGGGGGGGGGGGGGGGGGATTCCGCTTTTTTTGGGTGGTTTGTACTTTTCGGGATTCGTCGTGAACAAATACAGACGAGCAGATCCATGATAAGTGGCTCTTAGCCTACCGTCGTTCTGGGGCCTTGCCCCCCCCCCCTCAATTTTTGGCTAGCGACGCCCCTCGATAAGCAAATAACAATCTTTTTAACGTAGTTTCAAAGTATTATATCTATTCCGCTTCAGTGTAAATTTCGAGTAGGAATGTTTCCCAGAAAAGGCTCTGTACACACCAAGAAAATGAATCATGGTGTGGGTTCGATGTTTTAAGGGTGCGTCGAATACATCAAACGGAATTTTCGAATATTTTCGAGTCTTGGGTGAATCGCTCGAGTAATTATGGAAGATGAGTCACCAGTTGGCGACTAGGAGTACAGCATTTCCATTTGTTACATTATCCGCGTTTGGATTGCTTTAAGTTGCGTTTTCAGGCTCGCAATTCTCAGCCCGTATTCGTCACAGGTCGTTTTTTACGGAGCGCATCCAGTGCGTATCCGAACACGGGTTCCGTGTTCTGTGGCTTCGAGCCTTTTGGCTCCCGTTTTTCTCTCGAGCTCAACACCGAATCCAGACACAAACGGATTTGCTAGAGTACCAAACCCTATTCTCTTATGCGGAACACGGGCTCTAAAAACTGGTAATAGCGCAACGTGTTAGGATTTGAGTCAAACACGGTAATAGCTGAAAACGCAACTATATTTAGGGGCTAGCGTAAGTCACGGTTCAAAGGAGTGTTTATTCTCAAGAATCAGATCCCTACAATACAAAGCAAGGTTTTAAGTGTATGATGGAAATCGATCCCAGTGACGAAACTATTTGGCGACTCTGGATAGCCAAGTGTGCCAAATTCAGATTCCTGCCTGAACCGGACACTACATTTGGAGAAGGGTGGCGAGGGATGGGTCGGTAGGACTTTCATATTCCTTACGTATGGCTCGAAATCAGCGTAACGTACACGGGTCCGAAAGAGGAAAAAATACTGGGCACCAGGTTTGATGTTGAGTTCGGTGCTGCCGCTTAGTTTCTTCCTGGCCTAGTCAGGAGGTCCGGTTCGGCTTATGTCGTGATCAATACCTTACTGTATACGATTCCAGGAGATCATCAAGAATAAGCAATGTGGATATGACGTCCGAAAATCAGATTACGTAAGTTATTCATGTCTTTAATGGATAAGGAATCCTTATCAGCCTTCCTGATAATCGTTTTGTTTCATCTTTGTGTTTTTTCTAGAGTTGTGCTTGTCTTGATTGGATTTGCTTGATTTGTCCATTCATTTACTCTCACGCCTTTAACATTGTTGATCATTTACGTGTGTATAATCCGAACTTCTATCGAGACATCTGGCGCAAAAACCAGCGGAAAAAACTTTCGGCTCGGAAAGCAGCATACGCCCAGCTTTACGGAGGGTATTGGTGGAGGTCTTCGGTTGCTCTGAGTTTATCTTGGGTTCTTATTGGGGTCTGGGAGGGAATGTTCTAGAACCTGACCGAGTTCTCGAAGTCATATTCAAGGACCAAAGCATCAGTAAAATCCGTAAAGCCCCGTTCACAAGCATGCCTAGGCACCGATCACACACACGCCTAGGCACAGATTTTGGGTCAGGCACGGAGTTCTAGGCTCTAAAACTCCGTGCCTGGCTAAGCTGGGAACGTGCTTAGGCATCTGTGCTTAGCCAGGCATGCTTATGAACGCGGCTTAAGAGGATCGCTATGGCAGTTATTTCAATAGCGACTCCTACCAGCATCATTTGCATTGACTCGCTACTATGATGTCACTTCGTTTCACTTGCTTGATTTCGTATTTCCAGATGTTATATCTGCACGGCATTGTTGGTAGCTATTGTGTGGATGCTTATGGGTTATTTCAATGTTTGCTAAGTCACGTGGGCGGGCACTATTAAGTCTTAACTATCTGTAATCTCCGTGCGTGCAGTAGCCTTGTTATCGAACGTATCAATTGTTTTACGTTCAAGCTCTGTTAGTACCAATTTAGATAATGGCATAAATTGCAAATTGGTAGAGAATAGGCTCGGGGCCAGAGGGCAATGTCCGAATGAGTGCTATTTAAAGTCCAAATCCCCTCTCAACATTAGCGACTGAAAATAGGGTCAGCTAGTTGCACATATTCACATACCGTATAGTCGACCGCCAGCTCGTCAAAAGATGCTTAGTTTAGAAAACATCCGACCCAAAAGGTACAGTCAGTCTGACGGTACCATTTTGTAGGTTTTTGCGCACGTATTATCAGTATCATAGTATGAGTACGAGAATCTATACGTTGATTCGCGTACCTAGTCGGCTTGGATCCTGATCAGGCCCAAATCGTTTGCTTATTCACGTTCAGGGTGAAAATTGCGATTGCGGAATAGAAATACTGTCAAAATGAGAATTTGAGTGACCGAAAATACACAAGGGGAGCGGAGATAACGAATGAATGGTTATTGTTACTTGCGCAGATGCTTTAAGGATACAAAGGCTGTGGTCCTGTTGGGATAGTAAGGGTAGGGTACTACTCGTAATTGTGAGTGAGTCTAGGTGACAGCTAATTCTCAACATGCTTTATCTGCTTTGTTTTTATGTGCATATTTTCCCAGAGTCCTTTTGTACGGAAAAGGCCAGTCCATCTAGCGGATTTTGTTTCCGCCTTACCATATCACCGCTTAGGTATCGCTATTCACACACCCTTTTTTACTTCCTTTCTCTGTCTCTTTTCAGTCTGGTGATAAAAGCTTAGTCGTTTACGAACGAGGTTGCTTGCGAGCTGGTGAAGACTGGGTGGAAGCCAATCTTATCCCCGTCGCCGGTGTGACTGTGGGAATAGCTATAATGCAGGTATGGTTAAAAGTCATTTCCTATTTTGACAGAATTTCGACGTGGCGAAAATCGTCTATGACAGGGGCTGCATCCATGCTGGCGAAGAATGGTTGGAGAGAAATACTTTCTTCGTTTCTGGCGTGGCTGTCGTCGCTGCGCTGATGCAGGTAACAGTGGGTTTAGGAAGGGTTACCGTGGTGGACTGTCCGGATAATGCACGAGTGGGATCCGCAGAAGCCAGCCGCTACTTCGGATTTAGCCGAAAGAAGTTCTAACCTCCCAAGAGGAGGGTTTTCGCGAGCTGGAAAGCAAAGTCGGAATCACTTTCCAGTGGTGTTCGCGCTACTTCGGAAAGTTGCCGAACTTTCCAACCCAGTTTTCGCGCTTCCGAAACCGAAGCAGCTTTCCCGAAAAGTGATTCCACGAGGATAGTGGAAAGTTCCGCGTCAAGTTGAATGTTTCGGCGGGAATTTCAAAGGTGTGGGAAAAAACAGTGCTAGTATCACTAATAAATAGAGAATAATGGCAAGCGTTATTAGGGTGGCTTCGATGGAAAATACGAGAATCCAGAACCGTTAAGTGAACCATATTTATTCGAAATAGTTTGTAATGCAACATTTTCCCGGCGATGTCAGCTTTCCACGCATTTTCGCGATCAGTCCAGCGGGAATGTGGAAAGTTATTCCAGGAATCGCTTTCTCACAGTTTTCGCGATACGCTTCGCTCGCCGGAAAGTGATTCCGAGATCTCGCGAAAACCCTCCCTAAGTTCTCTGTCCTTTCCATCCTGTTCTAAGAGTTTAAAACGGAAATACGGATTATCAACTGAGCCTTCGCGCTGAGCTAACAGCGTTCTTTTTGTAGCACTCAGTACCATATAAATATTCTTTGAGCCCAAGCTGACTTTGAAACATTTATTCAAACAATGTTTACAACGGATACGTCAGCTATGATTTTTCATCAGCGATATTTCGGCCCTTCTTGGCAAGGGTCCTCGTCAGGCTGTCAATCTCCTGGTTCAACTTCGGGGAAGGAAACAAACCTGTAATAAATAACTGAAGCTTCTACCGACTATAAATATCTTATTAAAGTAAATTATCTTCAAATACCACTATAATGAAAAAACTAGTCCTGAGATTTAATTTTTGACAACGACGCTGTTTTTGCTGCACGATTGGGGCGATGACAGGAAAGGTTTTTTTCTGCATTTTGATCAACTTCGGTTTTTTCATTAATAAGGGGTTGAAAACTTAAATATTATTTTATTAATGACCTCGTTCTACTTTTCTATTATGAGTACTTGCCTGAATCTAGTACTTTGAATAATCACTGCACGGAAAAACTAGTGCTGAGATTTAATTTTTGACACGGCTGCTGTTTTTGCTGCACGATTGGGGCGACGGCAGGAAGAAGGGCCAAAATATCGCTGATGAAAAATCATAGCTGACGTATCCGTTGTAAACATTGTTTGAATAAACAGTACCATATAGTTATAAATAATAATATTTTGTAACGACAAACAAATTAGCTCGTTAGCAAGTTTTTGTCTAATAAACCTTACTTACTGAAATAACGATCGTAATGTCGGCCTGTCATATTTTTTCTGTTTCGGGCACTTTTATATAAAATAGGAAAATGTTAAATCCATTTTCCGGATTGAGTCATTTGTGGGAAGGGGACTTTGTGGATGACAAATATGATTGGATTGAAACTTGATGGTCGGTAAGAGTGGATACCTTAGTGGGAAGATAGTGGATAGAAGATAGAACTTGATGGGCGGTAGGAGTGGATACCTTAGTGGGAAGAAAGTGGGAAGATAGAACTTGATGGGTGGTAGGAGTGGATACCTTAGATGTAGTATTCGAAGGTCTGGAACCGTATCGGGCCAACGGTGAGAAGATAGAGAGGAGTCCCGACAGTTATGTTTCGAGCGCAGGGACCAAACCATTGGAATTATTCCAGGAACTTTTCATAGTTGTTCCAGGTGTCATACTAGCTCGTAGCTCTTGTTGATTCATCTAATTGCGAAGATTAGTTCAACTACTGGCACTAATGCTACATAGCGGGCCACCGGCCGACCCTGATCATCTGTCCGCATATTATATTCGGATCCCTTGATCAGTAAAAGAAAAGGAGAGCTTAGGTTGTGTCACCCCATGGTAGTAAGGGGTAGGCTACTTATGCGGCATTATAGGTTTTTAAAATTCTTTTAGCCTGTCTGTGGATATCGTGGATCGAACTACAGAACTAACATTGAACAAATACTGCGCCAGGAAATGTGCATGTTCGCCTGGAATTAATACTGTAAAAAAAAACTTCCCTAACGTCCCCTCGTTCTTCAGATTATAGAAGAACTTCACTTAGACTGTATTTAAGTATTGAACCTCTGTTTGGCCCTTGATTATATTTATATTGTGTAGAAATGTTTTTGTGTAGAAACTACACCCGGAATAGTAAATAGTATTTTTTTAGCTGTTATTTATGTCAGGATTTTAGAGTTTAACCTTTAAGATGTTCCTTCGGCCCAAGCTGACTGCGAATCATATTTGACGGTGCAAAACGGATAAGTCAGCTAAATTTTATTGGAGCTATATTTCGGCCCTTCTTGGCAAGGGTCCTCTTCAGGCTCAAGCCGCTCAAACTGGAAAATGATCCGAAATATAGCTCCAATAAAATGTAGCTGACTTATCCGTTTTGCACCGTCAAATAAGTTTAACCTTTACTCTGTTACTTCTTTAACTGAAAACCTGATATTATCTGGTACGTCTAATATTGAAAACTTTTTGCGTTCTATGTTTCTGATTTCGAAATTTAAGCTCCGCCCACCTACAATTTCCGTTCCAGAGTTTAACGATTCTTAACTATTTTGTAACGATGGCCGGGGAGCATCGTTACAAAATGGTTAACAATTATAGAACTGGGAAAAGTTAACGATCGTTAAAGCTGCAGTTAGCTCCGCCCCGAAATAAAGTTAACGATTGTTAACAATTGTTAAGTTTGCGGAACGCAACCTAACTCTCTGTTGTTTCAGATTCTTGGTATTTGCTTTGCCCAAAATCTTCGCGCTGATATCTTTGCGCAGAAGTCTCGCTGGTCGTCCTGAGGACGCGCGGCGCCAGTTCATCTCTGATTGAGTTTGATCAGAGGAGGAGGGACAACTGGACGCTTGCGCAGATAGCACAAATAGTCCCAATCTTTCACTGGGAGATCTGCAATTTTGTATCTGTGTTTCGAATTCTTCCTGGAGTATGTTGCGAGTATTATTTGTCTTAACGTGTGGAATTAAGGCTGTTGTGCCTATTCGACATTCCGCTCGCGCGATTTTAAATTTTGTACATTTTCCACATTTTTCTTAGGCGCGTTCCTTCCGGAATCTACTGTTGATTTTTGGTTTTACTTGTGATTAAGTGATTTTTCGAGACAGAAAGCGACCGAGACAGAATTCTTGAGCTCTGTAACACCCTTTGTAATTGTTGCACATTCTATTGTCTTCCAGAGATGATTTTCAGAATTATTGTCGAAAATAAAATGATTTTGCCAGCAGCAGCAAAGGTCCATGCTATTTCATGCTTTGGTTTTCTCTGCTGAGAAGTGAGGTAGCCTTCATTTCCTTATTTCTGGCCTTGTTCCATTTTTCCTCATTCATCGCTAATGGGCCTTGGCGCGGAGAACACACTCATAACATCGACTTATTTCCAGGCTAGCACCTTTCTGCAAATTGCAATGGCGACATACTAGCTATTTTTTTATTTGTTTTTATTTTTTTATTTGTGACCCGCTTTTTTGATAACAGCGGAGTATGAGTACAGTACTCGAAGTAAAATACAGAAAGTAAAACACTAAACAAAACAATGTAAAAAAACGTGACTATAGTATTTTATATAGTTTAAAAACACACTAGATAGACTTAAAAATTTGTGCACACTTTTACAAATAATCACACTTGATTCGCCGCTTTCCAGAGAAAGGCCATCGAAGAAAGTAATATGAGTCTTTGTAAAGCGAGGTAAAAAATACATTGGAGTTTTAACATGAAACCACAGTTACGGAGTTGACAAGTTCTGTCTCGAGTTTCCACTCTCTCCACTGCGTGCAACTCAACAACTTTAACGATGATAGCCTACAGTAGCGTAGGGAAAAGTGATCCACTCTTGTTTCGTATGTGCGCAGTGGAGCAAGTTCAGCTGTCGCCATTGTGGGCGGTGGGTTTGTTCTTATATTTCCGTACATATGTAGTCGTGATTTTAAAGTGTTGTACGTGCGACCATGATTTAAGAGATTCCAGAAAATATACACGATTTGGATACACAGGCTTTAGTTCTGTTTCACTACACCTATATTTGCAGTGGTGACTGTTGGTGCACTTGAGGCGTTTTTCCGTGCTCTCGATCGTGGCTAAAAAAAAAGTGTTTTCGCGGTCTTTTGTGCGGCCAGCTAGTGTGTTTCCGCGACCAACAAGATTCTTGTGGCTCGCTCCGTTGCTCGAACTCGACAAACAACTGCCGAAGTGATTGTCGATTTTGTGGCTCGATTCTGGCAGGAAATTCAAATTTAGCTGCAAAATAATGTCAAAACAATAAAATTAACTACTTTCACAAACTTGCAGACATAAAACTGAGAATATCTTTGCACAGGATGGTAAGGAAGAAAGCCTGAAAATCTATTTATTGAGGTTTTATCTCAGTTTTACTTTTATTTTCCGACAGTTGAAATTACCACCCCAAAAATAGACCAAACGGCGTGTCCGTGAGTCTCAACTTGTGGCTCGACTGTGTAGCACACGATCGTGTTTCCGCGACAAAAACTCGGTAGTGTGTTTAGTGTGTGCTGGCACACAGTCGTTTCGCGGAAACACGCCTTTGGTGTAGCCTACACCAAGCCCCTTCTGGAGGATGGCACATAAACTGAGATGCCGCACATTTGTGCGGTTTTCTGAATACTAACGTAAAACGTTTATAAGCGTGCATTAGATGCTTCTGTAAAAAGTTGCTGATGGTTCGATTAACGTTCGGCCAGACGGTCAGGGTCGGGCGGTTTCGGACTGGGATTTTTTCCAGGATTTCAGCACCATCATAAGTCTCGCACAGAACAGTTGTGAGTCTTCAACCGCATGACAAAAGTGGAGAAACCCCTGCCGGAGAAATGTAATTTTATGTCAGTACCATTAACACTGTGTTTGTGATGTCGCTCATTGGTCCTGTAAAGCTCGTTCAGTTTTCTGCCAGTTCATTAAGCTGTGCTTATGCAGGTAGTCTAAGCGCATTTTCAGTTATTTGATGCTACTATTGTAGCAGCGCTACCGTGTGAAAGCATGCGAGATGGCGTTGTAAACCGGTTAAGTGTATGCGCCATGGCTCGAAAATGATCTGTTTACTTGATCGTCGGTCTGTCCCTTCTTACTGTATTTGGCAAGAACGCCATAGGCCATTCGTACCTATCCGTCAGTAAACAGTTCCAGGTGATATATGATAGGTACTATTCCGTACCGATTGCCTCTTTATTACCTCAATCTGTGCTCTCAGAATACTCCATATGACCAAGTCTGAAACACGCCAGTGAACCTAGCGAAGAACAAAGAAAGGTCACCCAAACGAACCCTTAAATTGATTCAAATCCTGTGTAAACCAATCAACAACGTCTGTTGTCTGGGCACACGGCCATTCTCCATCGGCACGAACAGTTAGTTTTCAAGTATGTTCCCGACCGTACTATCACCAGTTTAATGCCACACTGGATGAAATTGTTTTTCATTCTAAAGATTTTAACATTATCCTCCAAGAGTTTCTTAGCCCCTCCGGTCTAAGATAGCAAGCCAATGTTTAGTGCGTATCTCCAGGGGCTTCCCAAGCCTTTCTTCATTGTGGGGGGGGGGCACCTGGTAAAATTGACTTTTACTGAATTTATTAAAAAAATAAGTTGTAAAGACATAGCGAGTTGCCTTCATGAAGCTATAACGTAAAAAGGTGCAGAGTACATACAAACAAGTCTAAAGAGAAAAATTGGCGCATTTTCACGCTTTTCTGCTTCTGTTTTTGTAGCCTTTTACCTTTGGAAGACCTTTTCCAGTTTTCCCAACAGGACTTGGAATAATCGCTGAAAAACTGTGTTGACGACAACGTCGCTAACGGCTGTGCTCATGATTAATTAATGTGCCGCAGGCGAAATTTTTTGAATCCGCCTTTTTTTTCTGGCAACATTTAACAGCTTCCCATACAAATTCTAGCTTTTAGCATATTTATAGCCCCCCAAAATTCCAAGTCTCAAATGCCAACGACGTGAGGCAACCTTTGTCTAACTAGTGAAGACTGCGAAATGCGCCGCAGGCGAAATTTTTGAGGAAACACTGATAAGTGCCTTTCTGCGATCCCAAGATTACCTATTCGGCCCAGAGTTGTCTGGCCACGAAAGGGGCGATCCAACGTAAATAGGATACAAAGTACATTTGTTCGGAATTTACAGCAAACAAAAGTAGGCTAGTTTTCACGTCAAGATACGTGCTTATTCCTGAAGTATTGCAGTCCTAAGAAATAAAAATAATAAACAGCAACCAGCTTAGGCTACCGTAAATGGTAAAGCCGAGAACTAAATAAATGCCACTTAAATTACCCAACTCAGTAACTGGGTTGAAGCAAATAATGAATTCGTATATACCGAAAAATAAAACTCTTGTTAGAACCACCTAAAACAACCGAATTCGGCAAGTCTAGTAGTAGAAGCGGACTAAGAAAAGTCCGGTGTATCACCGTATTCTGTAACGAATCAGAACCTAATGAATCTCAGCAAATTTAATTATGAAATGGACTGACCGAATTATCGAATTCGGTAGAGAATGAGACCAAAATAAACAGGTTAAATCACCGAATTCACGGGGTGCGCGCCCCTACATAGACACGACGCTACGTAGACACGTCAGTAAGTGACCGACGATACATGGACAAAATTCCTGACACTACGCGGACAAAAAAAAGCCGACACTACGTGGACACGACGGTACATTGAACGACGCTACGGAGACACGACGGTACATAGAAAACGACACGACGGTACGTTGAACGACACTACGTGGACACGTCACTACGAGGACGAAACCCGACACTCCGTCGAAAATCAAGAAGTGTCTACGTAGTGTCGGTACCTGTACCGTCGTGTCTATGTAGTGTAGGTACTTGTACCGTCGTGTCCATGTAGTGTCGGTCTTCGTTCCGTCGTGTCTCTGTAGTGACGTGTCCATGTACTGACGCTTTTTCCATTTCGATTTCCATTTCGACACTTCGTAGTGTCGTTTCTGCGTAGTGTCGCCTACGTGTTTTATCGCCAGTCTGTTAAAATTCTCCAGCGGTTCTGTTTTAACAAATTTAGGATGTATTGCTAGCTATGCAGTCTCACTTTTATTTCTTGGTTTGAGTCTGCCCATGTTCGGCGCCCGGACACTAGATGGTGGTATAGGTTCGCGGAAGCCGTTTCATATAATTGAAAGCTTGGCGTTGGGAATCGGATTGCATTTCTCTGAGCTTGAGCATGCGTGGCTTAGTAGTTGGGGGTGAGGAAGATATGGTAGAATGGTTGGAATTCTAACCAGACTTAAGATTCACCAGTAACATTTCTTCCCTTAGTTGGTAAATACCTTCCCCTCTCCCCCACAAAATTGTGTGGCTAGTAACGCCTCTGATCCTGAATATCGTCAAGTGAGATTGGAAACCGTAAATCACAGTCTGCTGATTGTCCCCAGAGTCACCAAGGGTCACATCCCCAAGGATTTATAATCCTCATCAGTCAACACAATGAAAGTACGCACCTATAGTGGCTTTTATTTTAATCCCAAAACGTGATTGAGGTGATATCTATAATTTCGTAAAAATTGTCGGTCTGTTATCTGCACGATAACTCTCAAAGGAACTGAGATATTTTATTCAAACTTGGCATAAGGACTTTTTGGGTCAAAGGACAGGTCGAGTTCGTAGATGAGCGCTTTAGCCCCATATTTAGGGGTGGGGGAGGGGTTTCAGATTAAGGGACAACAAAAATGTTTTAAAAAGCCAGTGCCTATGAGATAGTCGAACTAGGGTTAAGAAGACATGCTGAATCCATATCTGAAACTCATTTTCTCGCCGGACAATTAGTTCGTTCGGAATCTGGCGAAAACCGAAAAGTTTCTTCTGACTGATACTGAGCCCCCTTGGAACTTCTCTTTAAGTGCTTGAATTTGCTGGTCGTTCCGGACCATTCTTCGGTTTTGAACGAGTAGTCGGATCTTAACGAAACTTGATATTTGGAAATACCTCGTGTCTCGGGTGTCCCATTTTAATTCCGGACCGAATCCGATCAATGTGTGTGTGTGGGGGGGGGGAAAGCTTGTGACACGCTTAGAGTGGAGTGATTGGGATAAAACTTATTGAGAAGAACAAGGACAAGAACTATATACATCCGTGACAAAACCGGACCTGGTTCTGGCGCTGTGAGGGGAGTTGGTGGGGTGTGGGAATTCCTGTGATCGCGTATTAAGGTACTTCCAGATGGGCTCGGGCGGTGAAACTTTGCTTGAACATAAGATACAAGATTGGCTTACAAATTGTCACTTCTCAGATCCGAAGTACTAAGGTACTTAAAGTACTAATCCTAACCACAAAGTACGCTCTTTTCGTTTCGACGTACTGTCGTGTCTTCGTAGTGTCGTGTATACGTAGAGTCGTGTCTACGTAGAGACATCATCCCAATTTACGCAGGGACGGAACGAATGCGACGAAATCGATGCGGACTGAACAAAAGAGGATGATTATCGCATTCGCTCACGAATCTGATTATTGCTGAATTATGAAATGGACTGACCGAATGCGACCGAAATACCGAATTCAGTAAAGAATGAGACCAAATAAACAGGTTAAATCACCGAATTTGCTCAAGGAAGGACCGAATGCGGCGAAATCGATGCGGACTGAACAAAATGTTGGATGAATTATCGAATTCGGTCACGAATCAGATCCGAAGGAATCTGATTAATGACCGAATTATGAAATGGACTGACCGAATGCAATAGAACAGATACGGAATTGAGGTCCGGTGAATTATCGAAATCACTAATGAATGGGACCAAATAAACAGGTTAAGTCACCGATATTACGAAGGGACAAACGGAATGCGGTGAAAAAGATGCGGAGTGAACAAAAGTTGGGTGAATTAACAAATTCGATAAAGAAAGGGGAACCAATAAACACGTTAAATCACTCGATTTCGAAATGCGGAGACACACGATTTTACGAAAAGGGCATCACGGCTTCGCCGCGTTGTCCGTTTTTATCGAATGCACAAAACGTGGGGGGGGGGGCGCTACGCCCCCCCCCCCCCTCGGGACGCCCCTGCGTATCTCCCCCGGGGAATAGGAACAAAAAGGCTGGTGAATAAGCTAGCTAGAACGGAATCTCTCTACTTCGAGTTCTGAAGTACCAGAACATTCGGAATAGGTTCAACTCAGTAACTGAAGATTGAAGATAAACATGGAGAAAATGTCAATACCAGCATTCTTTCTTGATCGTGCAAGAAATAACATTATGTTTCCCGATCGATACACAAGGATCCACTGTTGGCCTCTGCGTTGGGGATGGTTGTTTCCGGCCGTAGATTGGGCTTGTGCCAGAGACTAGTCTTAAAACTTTTCCCTTGAGTGTATAAAGCATTCAGCTTTACCGTCTTCAGTCTCGGCTGGTACGTAATAGTATATACAGAGCAGAAGTTCAAGGTAGTGAAGGGGGCAAAAGTGCTGTCACACTTACAACGCGCACTAATCGCTTTCGTTACGCTCCTAGCAATTTCAGTTTTTGCTCACTAGTTTCTCGTGTTTCTTCTGTTAGAAGTGTTTTGATCTCACCAACTCACGGTGCACCTGCGTTCTCCAACCTGCCTCCTGACCACTTTCTGTCCGCAGTTGGTGCTGTCAAACCAGACACTGGTGAGTCCATAAAGGTTTTATGACACCAGGGAGAAATCACCAAAGAATCCAAAAACGGCTCAGGAGGTTTCGATGGGATCTTGCAGGAAAAATATGTGTATGTCTTCATACAGACAATCGGGTCTTATGTATTTACGCTCTTTACCAGATCCCGCTTATACGGTATTTTGTTGGTACCGACCCGTAACTAGACCCATTAGTTCGTTTTTGTCGAAGATTATGGGGCTCATATTTTGGGGCTCTTATCAAACTGAGCATTTGTCAGTACTGGCCAACACTTTAGAAACAATATTAGTCCACTGACCAAGTGAGGAATGCCATGAGATCAGCGTTTATCATGCCAAACAATGTATCCCGGTTTTGACCGGGTTCCTGCCCGGACTATTTGCCAGAACCAATAGTATGCTCTGTCATTTTAGCCGTAGACAAACCTTTGAGTGAGTTTCATCGCAAAACTTTTCTGTTCGTAGTGTCTTCATCCCTCATCTAAGTGCTGAGGCACACAATGCCAAGAACTCGAACTCACTCTTGACCGGAATCCACCCATCAGTTCTCATACTCATTATCCATACGGCTGATAAACTTAATTTCCGTATGTGGATCCGGTAAACCTATACTCTCCGCAAGTCGTAAGTTCACAAACTTCGTCTGTGACAAATTTGCAGCCAGCAAAATCACAATCTAGCACCCGGGGGAAGCGAACCAATGACCTTGGCGTCCATCGGTGATCATCGTAACTATTATATCCGATTATTTTCTGCGTTTCTCACCTTGATTTACAGAATACAATATTTATGTTACAAATCCGGGATCGACTAAAAGCAGGAAAGGAAAGGCAAGAGAAAGCAGGAAAGAATACTAAAACCAGGAAGGGCAAACTAAAACGAGGAAAGAATTCCAGGAATCGAGGATTCGAAAAACTGGCAAGCCTTTCCTCTGTTTAGTATCCCGTGAGGGGTCGGCAACTTCCTTTTGTTAAAGTTCGCCTTTTCCTCCTTTTAGTATTCGAAAGAACTGGCAAGCCTTTCCTTTGTTTAGTATCCCGTGAGGGGTCGGCAACTTCCCTTTGTTAAAGTTCACCTTTTCCTCCTTTTAGTATTCGAAAAAACTGGCAAGCCTTTCCTAATATCCCGTGAGAGACTAAAAGGAGGAAAAAGTGAACTTTTACAAGCGTAAGTTGCCCGCACCTCACGAGATACTAAACAGAGGAAAAGCACTGCACAGCTTGCCATTTTTTTCTAATACTAAAAGGCGAACTTGTACAAATGTTAGTTGCTGACCCCTCACGGGATACTAAACAGAGGAAAGGCTTGCCAGTTTTTTAGAATTCCTAATTTCTTTCCTCGTTTTGGTACTCTCCGTGACAAGCTACTAAAACCAGGAAAGAAGGGAGAATTACTTGTTTGGCGAGATCTTATTCCGAGGGGTGTCACGGTTAGGAGGGGGGGGGGGGGTGGACGCCCCCCGAATGTTGTCGGCCAGTCGGCAAAAAATAGCCGAGTCGATTTTTTTCTTGGAAACAGTCGATTTTTATGGCAGCCCTTCGGCCAAGTGCCATATAGCGATTGTAATTTCTGTCAGTTAGTCGGTCTGTCGGTCCCGGTTTTGCTAGTTCGGGCACTTCCAGATAATTTAGGACGATGAAGCTTGGCAGGCATATCAGGGGCCGGACCAGATTAAATTAGAAATTGTCGTTTCCTCGATCCGACCATCTGGAGGGGAGTGGAGGGAGGGGGAATCCGGAAAAAAATAGGAAAAATGAGATATTTTTAGCTTACGAACGGGTGATCAGATCTTAATGAAACTTGATATATAGAAGGAACTCGTGTCTCAGATTTTCCATTTTGAATCCAGACCGGATCCGGTGACACTGAGGGGAGTTGGAGGGAAAAACCGGAAATCTTGAGAAACGCTTAGAGTTGAGGGGTCGGGATGAAACTTGGTGGGAAGAACAAGCACAACTCCTAGATACGTCATTGACACAACCGGAACGGATCCGCTCACTTTGGGGCAGTTGGGGGAGGGGCAGTCCGAATTTCTATTGGTCCCGCGAGTCCGCTGCTTCCTGGTGTGCTAGGACGGTGAAAATTGGCAGGCGCGTCAAGGACCCGACCAGATTAAATAGGAAATAGTCACTTCCCCGATCCGACAATCTAGGGGGTGGGGTGGCGGGAGGGGCAAACCAAAAATTGAGGTATTTTTAACTTGCGATCGGATGATAAGATCTTGATGAAAGTTGATATTTAGGATGACCTCGTGTCTCAGACGTCCCACTTTAAATTCGGACCGAATCCGATGACACTGGGGGAGCTGGAGGAGTGACCCGGAAATCTTGCGAAACGCTTCGAGTTGAGGGATCTGGATGAAACTTGGTAAGAAGAACAAGCACAAGTCCTAGATACGTCATTGACATAACCGGCCCGAATCTGGGCACTGTGGGGGAGGTGCCTTACCTTAGACCTTAGTTCCTCCTGTGCCGCCTGAGGCACCCAGAGCGTCCAGAAAGAGTCGCCAGTCTTCCCTCATATGTGCTGCTGCCCAGACGTATTCCCACTGGGGTTGTACTATCGCATTGATGTGTTTTAGGTTCCGCTGGTACGTACGACGAAGTGTATTCTTCGGCCTTCCTCTTCTTCGGGTTCCCTCTGGTTGCCACTCGAGTACCGTTCTGGGGAGTCCATCTTCCGCCGTTCGGATAACATGCCCCAAGTAGCGCCTTCTTCGCTGGCGTATGACATCAGTTATCAGGGGCTGGCGCGAGATAGCGCGAACTGTCTGGTTGGTTATGTGGTCCCTGCAGCTAATTTTTAGTATTCTGTGAAGACAGTTGTTCTCGAAAGCAAGAATCCTCTTTTGTTGGTGTTGGTTTAGTTCCAGCATTCAAAGCTGTAAAGAAGGGCGGAGCTGACGTTACTGTTGAACAGCCTCATTTTCAGCTTCAGGGAGTACCTTTTCGATCGCCACACTGGCTTTAGTCGATTAAAATCTCCACTGGCTTGTCCAATCCTAGAGTGCACCTCCTTTTCGCTGGATCCAGTTCGTTCGATGGTACTTCCAAGGTATCTAAAATCCACTGACTGCTCTACTGTATTATCCCCGCACTTTATGCCCAGTGGTGAGTCACTCGTTGCCATGCTTTTTGTTTTGTCCGAGTTGATCTATAGTCCCAAAAGACTCGCTTTCTCTCGGATTACTTCGAGAAGATCCTGGAGCAAGATCTGCTAGTCGTTTATTGTCGCAGATTTGGATATCAAACCCCGCGCAGTCTCGGAGCACGTGATCGATTACAAAGACAACAAGACCAAAGGTTTCGATGGGATCCCAAAAATTCAATATCTGATCCAGACAACTGGGTCTTGTCTTAGCCAGATCCAGTCTTCGCCAGACTCCTTGAACATTTTTACAATTAAAATTCAGAAACAGATTAAGGCCAAATAGCTAATCACCTGAGAAAACCAAGTTCAGACTTGGATTCAGCATGTGTGTCCCCTATAAGTCATATCTGTTTTGACGAAAACTTCTGCCAATTCCCCGGTTCCGGCCGAACTCCAGAAGTACTTGTCCGGCGAAAAAAGAAAGCTCAAAGACGAAATCAGGGTATCTTCTTTCCCCAGTAATGAACATCTAATCAACTTCAAATAGAAATTTAGCTTATAACAAATTTTCCGATTCCAGCCGGATTCCGGTCGAACTATATGTCCGGGTAAAATACGATTGTCACACAGGGACTCAGCATCTCTTCTTACCCCTAAATCGCTTATCTAATCAACTAGAAATAAAACTTTGACTTCCAACAGTTTTCCGGTTTTGGCCGGATTCCGGACGAACTACATGTCCGGGTAGAAACTTGTTTTCACATAAGTGTTCAGCATGTCTTCTTGCCCTAAATCGAACATCCAATCAACTCCAGATTAAACTTTTAATTTTGACAAACTTTCCGGTTTGGGCCGGATTCCGGTCGAAATACTTGTCCGTCGAGAAAATAGTTTTCACCATCGTCTTCAGCATGTCTTCCTACCCCTAAATCGAACATCTAATCAATTTCAAATAAAACTTTTACTTTCAACAAACTTTCCGGTTTGGGCCGGATTCCGGGCGAAATACTTGTCCGTCGAGAAAATAATTTTCACCATCGTCTTCAGCATGTCTTCCTACCCCTAAATTGAACATCTAATCAACTTCAAATAAAACTTTTACTTTCAACAAACTTTCCGGTTTTGGCCGGATTCCGGGCGAACTACTTGTCCGATGACAAAATGGTTTTCACCATCGTGTTCAGCATGTCTTCTTACCCCATAATCAACTATCACATTAGCTGTTTCAAAATATTTTGTTTGTCCCTTAATTTCAATCCCCTCCCCCACCCCTAAATGTAGAGCTACAAAGCCCATCTACGAACTTGACTGGTCCGACGACCCAACGAACCTTCTCACCAAGTTTCATCAAAATATCTCATTCCCTTCGAGAGTTATCGTGCTTACAGACGGACGGACAGACGGACGGACGGACAGACGGACGGACGGACAGACGGACGGACAGACGGACAACTTTTGCGATGTCATAGGTATCCCTCCACTTACGTTTTGGGATCCCAAAAAGCAATGGAGAGAGGACACACCCCTGTTTGGCACCGGACATGATATGGAAATACCTTGTATTTCGTTCGTGGGTCCGAACGCAGCACTCGGTGTTTTGAAATAAGGTAATGATCAAGGATACAAGTTTTCTGGAATGCCGTAATATCGGAGGATATTCCACAGCGAATCTCGGTGTATTAAATCGAAGGCTTGTTCGAAATCCACATAGACAAGATACATCTTTTGCCGCCATTCATTGCATTCGTCGATCATCATGCGTATGACGTATATAAGGTCGGAGCAGGAGCGAGATGGGCGGAAGCCATGTTGCTCGTCTCGCAGGTGCTTATCTAAGGCTGTCTGGATGCGACGAAGGATTATCTGTGAGAATAGTTCCCGGGATAGAAAGAAAACTGATGCCCCTCCAGTTATCGCACTTTGCTGCATCTCCTTTCTTAAAAAGCTTGATGAGTGTGCTTTTTCTCCATTCTTCGGGGACTTTCCCTGATTTCCATATACACGCAAAAAATGCAATCCACACAGACCACACAGTTATGCAAGCCCCTCAGGAGGTTTTGATTATTTCTGCTGATATACTGTCGCTTCCTGGTGCTCTGCCGTTCTTCAGTTTGCGAGCGGCTTGTGCCAGTTGTTCGGTTGACGGCTCTTCCGTATTGATTTGAAGTTTCAGGAAAGGGGTGGTGGGGATATCTGCTTTGTTTGGAGGACTAGGTCTATTGAGAACTTTCTCGAAGTGTAAGGCCCAAACTTCAGAGATTTCATCGGGGGCTGTGACTGTCTTCCCGTTTCCGTCTTTGGCTGGTCCATTTAGGTTGCGACGTTTCCCGATGATTTCATTGGTGATTTTTATAGACGGCTCTGGAATCGCCGCGCTTGGCCGCTTCTTCTGCCATAGCTGCCTTCTTTTCTAGAAAGTTCCGTTTATCTCCCCTTGAGCTCTTTTTGTCCAGCTTGTCTTGATCTCGATACAGCTGGTTACTCAAGACTGTGTCGCTGTTATCTCCACCATTTAGAAGACGTTCTTTTAGTTTCCGACGTTCTTCGATAAGGGTCCATGTCTTATCGGATAACCACTCGTCTTTGGGTCTTCTCTTGTGCCCAATTGTTTCTGTTGCTGTCTGGTTATAGGCTTCTTTTAGGGCGGCCCAGGTTGTCTCCACAGTGGCTTCTCTATCCGAATCTAGGGACAAGCTCTCAAACCTGTTTGTGAGCTGTATGTTGAACTTACGACGAACTGCTGCGCTTGAGAGCTTTTCAGAGTCGTAGGCAGGTTTCTCTTTGATTTGGGATCTTTTAGTGGCTTTCAGTTTGAGAGACAGCTTTGCAATCATCAAGGCATGGTCTGAGGCGACGTCGGCTCCTCTGTAGGCTCTTACATCTTGAAGGCTTGACTTCCACTTTTTGTGGATCAAGATATGGTCAATCTGGTTGTGGGTTCGACGGTTGATGGTTTTATGCTGAAACAGGGTTCCTCCGACGATAAGGTCATTTGTTAGTGCGAAGTCAACTAACAGTGTCCCATTCTCGTTTATTTCACCGAGGCCTTGGCTCCCCAGAACCTCAGGACAATAGGACGTGTCGCTCCCCACCTTGGCGTTGAAGTCACCAACAAAGCAGATGAGATCGTGGCTGGGGATATCCTTGGCGACAGCTTGTAGGGTGTTATAGAAGTTGTCTTTTGTGGTGTCGTCTGCCTCATTTGTTGGTGCGTAACATGCGACTACTGTTAGCTTAGCTTGGCGACCTGTAAACCGTGCCACGACGATCCTCTCATTTATAGGCGTCCATTTCGTTAGGGCTCTGGACGCAGATTTCGACAGCATTATGGCAACGCCTACTTCTTTCTTTTTTTCGGTGCCACTGTGCAGGATTGTGGATCCCTTCTTGAGGGTTTGACTACCTTCACCAGTCCAACGGACTTCCGACAGAGCTAGGATGTCAAGGCCATAATTGTCCATCTCATTCACAACCTGTTCTGTTTTAGAAAGTTGAACCATGGTCCTTACGTTCCAAAAACCAAGTTTAATTTCGCCATTCGCTTTCAAAAATCGTGTCCGGTGGCGGTCCGAATTCGTCGTCAAGGAGTCCAGGGGCGGTCCATAGTCGTCGGCAAGTTGCATAGTCGGTATCATGTTGGCTCTCAACTAGACGGTTCTATGGTAAATCTTTTTTTCCAGGGGCAGGCTGCTAGTCTGCCGCCAAACCCTCCTCCTTTATCCAGGCTTGGGACTGGCTGTATGATTACAGGGAGAGTTGGCGGGGGGGGGGTCCGGATTTCTAGCGATCCCGCGAGTTCGGCATGCTTCCTGATGTGCTAGGACGATGAAACTTGGCAGGTATGTCAGGGATTCGAACAGATTGACTTGAGAATAGTCGTTTCCCCGATCCGACCATCGTGGGGTGAGTGTATGGATGTGGAGTCCGGAGTCTAGTGGCATGCTTAACTTTTGAACGGGTGATCGGATTTGAATGAAAGAGGAAAGAGTTATCGCCTCAGATGTTCTGTGTTAAGTCCGGGTCGGGTCCGATACCTGTGGGGGATGGGGGGGGGTGCGGGAAACTCAAGAAACGCCTAAAGCAGAGGGATTGCAGACTATCCGGAACTGCTCAGAGTTGAGTGAAACTAAATATCCTATTTATCTTTCCGAACCGCATTTTTGGATGGCGGGTGTATTTTGTGGCGTTCTCATCTACTTTCTTGTACCGCCTACTCGTAACAAGTGCCATATGAGCTCGTAGCTCTTGTAGTCGTTTTATCGTAAAAATAGTAATTTTCTTAAAATCAGCCAATTTTTCGTCAACACAGTCGTTTTTTCTCAATAAGAGTCGTTTGTATCTGCAAAAACAGTCGGGAAAAATGACCAGTCAGTCGGTAAATTCCCCCCCCCCCCTCGCCAAACATTTTGGTCAGTAAATCCCCTGCTTATTCCTAAATTAGCCTGAATGTATGACATATTGTGCTAACAGTCGGACGCACAGAAGGCCAACTTGGCAAAGTCGTGGGAAAGTCTCACATCACTTACGTTCTGGAATCCCCAAAAAGCCTGGTATGGATAATATTCGAACTACTAACGGTCTTAAGAAAACGAGACGCAGAGGTTTCAATGGAATCCCAAAGGGGAATGTTTATCGGGAGGGGGATAGCCAGACAATTGAGTATTCGATCGATCTTCGCCAGACCCTTAAGGCATGATAGCTTTCCCTTACTTATCCTGTCTCCAGTTTCCGGTCTAGCCCAGGTCACAGCTTAAATATCAGTTCTGGCCAGAAACTCTTGGAATTTGTGGCAGTTAATTGCCTTTTGGGTCAGTGCCATATACCGATCACTTTTCCGTCTGTCGGTCTGTCTTAAAGTCCGGTGATTGCGAGTTAGGGTACTTCCGGATATGCTAGGACGATGAAACTTGGCAGGCGTATTAGGGACCCAACCGAATAAACTTGTAAAAGGTCACTTCGCCGATTCGACCATCGTGAGGGGGGGGGGGGCCGAAATCTTGAGGAATACCTAACTTTTTAACGGGATATCGGATCTTAATGAAACTTGATGTTTGTAAAGATCTTGTGGCTCAGATGTCCTTTTTTAGTCCGGACCGGATCCGGTTAGTTTAGGGGGAGTTGGAGGGGGGAACCGGAATTCGTGCGAATCTTGAGGTCTCTATAACTTTCGAACGGGTTGTCGGATGTTATCGAAGCTTGACATTTGGAAAGGCCTCTTATCTCAATCCTGTTGCAAGTCCGGATCGGATCAGATGAATGTGGTGGGGTTGGAGGGGAGAACCGGAAACTTTGTGCGACACTTAGAGTGAAGCGATCGGGATAAAACTTGTTGGGAAGAACAAGCACGAGCCCTAGGCAGATCAGTGACAGAACCAGATCGGATTCGGGCACTGTGTGGGGGGGTGGAATCCGGTGATCGCGAGCTAAGGTACTTCCAGATATGCTAGGACTATGAAAATTGGCTGGAACATTAGAGACTCGACAAGATTGGCTTAGAATTTTTCACTTCCCAGGTCCAACCATCCCTTAAAGTACTCGTCTTAACCGAAAAGTTCAAGAAATACTTTTAAGCAAAATATGTATTTTCACGATTCTCATCTGCTCGTGATCATTTTTGCCCATAGTCCGGGCGCCAGACCCCTGAAATGTGAAAACTGGGTGATCAGAAAGACACAGGCAGTTTGAAGATAGTTTTCGACTATATCGACCACGCTGAATCTTGTGGGTGGTGTCAAAGCTGGAGATGACGGCTGCACCTTGTAAAAGCTGAAAAACACCTTTTTGTGCCTATAAAATGTGGCCTTACTGTTCATTTTTTTCTAAGGTTGTACTAGTCCAATTTAGTTGCGGGGCATCTTGTTTTATTCCTAACAATGCCGTGACTTAATGTATTTTTCGGATTGTTCATACTTTTACCAGAATTTACCTTGGATATTGAGCTTCACATTGCCGTAAAGTGCCAAGCTCCAACTGTTCGGCGAAGCCGCATAGAATTTTTTGAAAAGTATAGACTAAAATTGTATGAGAAAGAATATCTTTGCAAAATGGTTATGTAACACAATATTCTGTGCTAGAATTTGGTGTATATCAAAATATCAAAATATTCTCAGCCAAATATTAACTACGGTTGTCATAGGCTAATGACGTATTTACAGGCCTAATTTTTTTTCTGGAAAATGATACAGCAAGACATGTTTATATGCCAAATTTTGACCCCGAGTCCAAGGGTAGTGTTGGTTTGGCCATCGTGTGTCAAATTTATTTGATATAGGCTATTTAATTTGCTATAAGGTCTGATTTTCTTGCAAATACCGTTGTAAGTCCAGATTATACTGAACCCATGAAGCTCTGTGATTTAGAAGACTGACACAGAAGCATCACTCACTCTTGACAGAGGCTGTAGCTGAAAGTTGAGACTGTTAACATGATTAGAGAGTGTTATGTTACTTGGGTTACTGTACATTTGTTTTCAAATCCCTATGTTGGGAAAATCGATCTAGTAAGAAATACAACAAAACGTGTCCCCAACGTAGAAATAAAAAATCTCGTCTGAATACTAGCTGTCGGCACCACACTACCCACCATAATAATAATAAGAATAATAATTTATTGTAAAAAGCCTAATACGGCCATACAACAAATTCCTGAAGTGCCAACAAAAATTTATAACACTAATAATGAAACACAAACTATTTTCTTCTTTTCATTGCATTCAAAACGAAGGAAACTACCTCACGGATTACACTTTTCTTTGTCGACTTTAAGATACCAGGGAAGAAAACACCACCAACCATCCCAACTAAACCCAATGAAGGAAGCTCTTGGCATGCAATAAGACTGTCGCATATCATCTTCCCAGACAAGGGTCATTATTTGCCGCACGAAGTCTACTGTAATAGAAGGTCGAAGCCTTGTTGACAGGTGTAGGCCAGAGCGTCAGCCCTGAAGTCTATGGACTGACATCGAAAGTGTCGTGACGGGCAAGCCAGACTTGAGTGGGTTGAAGACTATTTTTTGCCATAGGCCTATACCGATAACGTCAATTTCGTAAATCTAGATTTTGGGCTCGTACATGATGATGTCACTCCTCACTTTCAGTGTAAGCTCTGCAATTTATTGAAAGACTTAACAACAAATGTAGCAAATGTTGCTTTTGTCTTTCGATAAGGGAAAGCTGACCGCATCAGGTCCACTAATGCAGTGTAGCAGCCTGTGGAGTGCGGAATTGTGAGTCGATAGTTGACAGGGAAATAAATATAATGCCTGATGCTGGATTGCGTGATTTTTATACTCTGATTTGTATTTATAAATAGTATAATGGGTACCTTACAGATTGTTTTCGATATATTTTGTGAGAGGTCCCACCAACACGATACTCGGGCAGGAGGTGATCTTCAAGTTCCTCGTTTGATTTCAAGTCGGTCCTCGGTTTCAGTTATTTATAGAGCGACTAAGCTTTTAAATAAGCTTAGTAGTAGTACAAAGGAATAGGGCAATTTTGATCAATTTAAATCAGAGCTACGTATGGAGTTGATTGGTAGGTATACTTTCGAAACGGATTAAGGAGTATTATTTACAACCTTTTTCTTTATTCTTTTTTTTCGTTGCGTACTTGCGTTGGGATTAGAAAACATAATGTTTTTTGTAGTGTAAATAACTGTGTGGAATGTTTGGTACGTGATTTCACCCTCGTATTTCTTACTTCAGTTTTTTCCTTTTTGTCATGTTGTTTAATAGCACGTCCTCGCAAGCAGTGTTTTTGCTGTGCTATTTATGAGATCCTTGATTGTTTTGTTAAACTATTCTACTACTACTATACTACGACAGCCCAAGATTTTCTGTTCTGAGTTTGGTGAATCGGAAAGACTTAGTCACGGAACTGAACTTAAAGCTCGGGTTCATAGACGGGGTAACATCTCGCGTTAGTTCTGTAACAGAATGACAACAATGGCTGTATGATTCGATTAAACAATTACGTGGAAACATCCGTTTTCAGTCGCCAGTCGCTTTCGGAGACATGGACAGTTTACGCGTGTCTACTTCTTCATGTGTGCTGCATAAGGTAGATTCGTAGTCCGGGTTCCGATTAAAAGGGGATCGACTAAAACGAGGAAGGGGAGGGAACGCGAGAAAAGAGGAAGGGCATACTAAAACCAGGAAGGGCATACTAAAACGAGGAAGGCTGTCGCCAGAATTCGCCGCACCGTTCCCTTCTTCTATTAAGTATTATTTGAGGGGTCGGCAACTTTTGAAAATCAAAGTTCACCATCCCTTCCTCGTTTAAGTATGTCCTTCCTGTTTAGTCGCCTACCGTCAGAACGAGAAATGAAAAGGTGATTACTATTTCTATAGTTGCCGGCCCCTCACTGAACTTAATGCCTACCCATGTCAGGATACTAAAACGAGGAAGGGATGGTGAACTTCGAATTTGAGAAGTTGCCGACCCCTCAAATAATACTAAATAGAGGAAAGGAACAGTGCTGCGAATTCTGGCGACAGCCTTCCTGGTTTTAGGTTGCCCTTCCTCGTTTTAGTATGCCCTTCCTGGTTTTAGTATGCCTTCCTGCTTTTCTCGCGTTCCCTTCCCTTCCTGTCGATCCCGATTAAAAGTAATTTCGGATGGGACCAGTTTTAGCATCTTTACTCTTTCACTGAACCCACAAAGAGAGGTAATCTATGAATCCCAAGTCAGAGTGACAGAAATGGCTCCAAAATTCAAAATACAGCATAATATCACAGTTTCGAGAACCGTGCAGTTTGCAACAACAAAACTCTGTCACTGAATTTCCTTTCCGCTCATGATATCCACTACTGTCTTTTAGAACAATAGGATGCCCGGAAATCTTTACAAGGCCGAACACTCAGTCATGTCGATCAGCAACAATTTGAAGCTCTGTTATAGATTTTGGGGTTTGATTTAACAGTCTAGCAAGGATTCGTTTTGAGAGTTGCGAATGAACTCGGGAAAACTTGACTTGGTATCCGATCGACTTGCCAACAGCAAACAGAATCGTGCTAACAGCTTCTGACTCAATAGAAACGCTGCGACCGGTCTTGGTTTTCGAGTGTTCTGCCTGTTTGTTTCGCAATCTATAGTCTTTACTTCTAATCTTGGAAAAGGGATTGTATTTTCCAATGAAATCTGCTTCCAGTACCTTTTAAACCACAAGCACTTGCACCTAGGAGTCTCTTTGCCACTGTCTCACCAGCGACTTGATTTGAAACGAAGTTCACCAATGATTCCTCGACACATAGAAATGGATCAGTAACAGACAGCAGAGACTTCGAGAGCAGTAGACTTCGACAAAGGATACCACATTACTGGAAAGGTTCTACTGGCGCTTCTCAAAGATTGCACTTTTGATTTCTTCGCTGTCAAATTGAATCATATTCTCAGTTCCGGCAAGTAGAGTAAGTACAGTGAAAACCTAAGCACAGGATAGTAGGGATCGACTAAAAGCAGGAAAGGAAAGGCAAGAGAAAAGCAGGAAAGAATACTAAACTCAGGAAGGGCAAACTAAAACGAGGAAAGAATTACTAGGAATCGAGGATTCGAAAAACTGGCAAGCCTTTCCTCTGTTTAGTATCCCGTGAGGGGTCGGAAAATTACATTTGTAACAGTTCACCTTTTCCTCCTTTTAGTATTCGAAAAAAACTGGCATGCTGTGCCGTGCTTTTCCTCAGTTTAGTTTCTCGTGCGGCAACTTATATTTGTAAAAGTTCACCTTTTCCTCCTTTTAGTACCTTGTTGGTAGGCGATCATGAGTCCAGCGAGGGGTCGGCAACTAAGATATTTCAAGTCCACCATTTCTTTCCTGATTTTAGTAGCTTGTCACGGAGAGTACCAAAATGAGGAAAGAAATTAGGAATTCTAAAAAACTGGCAAGCCTTTCCTCTGTTTAGTATCCCGTGAAAGGGTCAGCAACTAACATTTGTAAAAGTTCGCCTTTTAGTATTAGAAAAAACTGGCAAGCTGTGCCGTGATTTTCCTCTGTTTAGTATCTCGTGAGGTGTGTGCAACTTACGCCTGTAAAAGTTCACCTTTTCCTCCTTTTAGTCCCTCACGGGATACTAGGAAAGGCTTGCCAGTTTTTTCGAATACTAAAAGGAGGAAAAGGTGAACTTTAACAAATGGAAGTTGCCGACTCCTCACGGGATACTAAACACAGGGAAGGCTTGCCATTTTTCTCGAGTACCAAAAGGAGGAAAAAGTGAACTTTAACAAATGGGAGTTGCCGACCCCTCACGGGATACTAAAGACTTTGCCAGTTTTTCGAATCCGCGATTACTGGTAATTCTTCCTCTTTTAGTTTGCCCTTCCTGGTTTTAGTATTCTTTCCTGCTTTTCTCTTGCCTTTCCTTTCCTGCTTTTAGTCGATCCCCAGGATAGTATGAGGTTGTCCACTGGACAACTTCCATTGAGCTTCGTGTAATTCCCTGTATTTCCCCGGTTGAGCATGGACAGCATTTTCAGCTACAGCTTCTGTCAAGCGTTGTTGTTCCGGGTCGGTTTACTACCTTAGAGCGCTCCGTGGTTTCATTATAATCTAGATTTAAAAAGATATTTCCAATAAAATTAGGGCTTATAGCAAATTAGATAGCCTATGACCATTGAATTGACACACGATTGCCAAACTGACACTACCGTTCGACTTCTGGTCGAAATTGGGCATAGAAACGTGTCTCGCAGTACGAATTTAAGAAAAGGTTTTATGCCTATAAATAAGTTATTAGCCTATAACAACCGTAGTTAATATTTCGATGAAAAATAATGTTGATAATTGAATTCTATGCTAAATTTTAGTTCAGAATATTGGGTCACATCACCATTCTGCAAAGGCATGTTTTCTCATATATTTTTGGTATATACTTTTTTTTTTTAATTCTGTACGGCTTCTGTACAGGATCAACAGTTGTCAACAGTCAACAATTGGCGCTTGGAACTTTACGGCAATGTGAAGCTCAGTAGGCTACCGAAGACAGATTCTGGTAAAGTATAAAAATCCTAAGAATATATTCAGTTTCGACATATGAGTCGAACCTGGAAATAAACCATTGAATTTCGATATTTTCAGAGAAAATTAATAAATACTAGCCTATAGCCCCTTGTTTAGTAATAAAATGAGATGTCCCGTAACTAAATTGGACTAGTACAGCCTTAGAAGAAGGAAAAACGGTCTGGACACATGTTATAGGCCTAAGAGGGTTTTTTCTGTTTTTATAAGGTCAAGCCGTCATCTCCAGCTTTGCCACCAGTGTGCCACCAGTTTTTCATTCATAATTAATGTAAATAGTCCAACATAGCCTACATTTACATATCCGAAATTGAAGCAATATATTTTCCGTAATTCAGTTCTTATTTATTTAGAGTCTGAGATGATGCAAGACGCTATTCAATGACACTTTTGTTCTTAAAGTTTAACCGAAAAGGGATATGATGTGAAATCTAGGTACCCATTACTTATTTGCTTAAAGAGGCTTGAAGACCCGATAAAAATGCGTTACTTCGTTCTTCAGCTATTCAGGGATAATCGATTTTCAGATAGTGGAATCTCCATGTGATTATGTGATACAACTATGTGCTTGTGTCTGTGTTTGTATGCTCGACGAAAAAAAAATTACGAAAAAGAAGTGGTCCAGCAGTGAGGCCACCTTCCTTGAGCTGATCGCTGACCGTGACCACTGAAAATCCGCGTCTGTATTGAGATTCAGATTGTCCGCGTCATAATAGAATTTTGCGTTGTGAGGACGGCCGTAGATGTTTTAAACGTCATACTAGAGCAAATAGAGAGAAAAAAAAAAAAAAAAAAAACTTAACACAATCAGAATAATGCGAGTGTCGTCAGTTAAACGATACAAAAATATGTTCGCTTTTCAGTTAAACTTTAAATGTTGGGCGAAACGAGACGTACCGACCTATGGCGAAACATGGTAAATAAATATTGAATAATCGAGAATCGAAAGTGAAAGTAGAGATACCGAAAAATCTGAATATCGCCCAACACTACTTTGACCCAAGAAGTCCCCACTCCAAGTTTGAACAAAACATCAACCTCGTTGAGAGTTATTGTGCTAGCGGGTCGAGACAGATCCATCCTATCTCTACGTATTGGGACCCCAAAGGCCATGGGACCAATAGTGAGTACTCCAGCGGGATAAACACAATCCACCGGGTCAAGGCCACTTTTGCATCTTTTGTTACACTTCCTTTTATTAGAGTCATACTCAAATTACGTCGGATTATGTAGGTAGGGTACTCGATGTTATTGTCGTCCATCCGCAATGGTTGAACAAACCTTTGAGAATTAAAGTGTGTGCACGACATAGTTTGTTGGTTTGCTTCCTTGTTATTAGCGATTGAAAGCGGTTATTTTTCCCAGTCACCATGACCCTTTACTCCTATTCAGATGTCAAAGAATGGTCAAGATATACTGAAGTCACTGTTGCTATAAAAAACAGTAAAAAGAATAACCCTCGTGGAACCTCCCGAAATAAAATTCGTCATTAAATAAATATGCAGCTAAAACTTGTGTTATTTGAGGAACCCGTCGTTTTCAACGTGATGTAGGTCATGAAGGATACAGGCCTGGTTCCGGTTTTGTATTTTAGCCGTAATCCTTGTAGAAACCACGAAAGTAAAGAGGTTGTTGTCAGGAAGGGATAATAAAGAAACCGACAGACTGTAACATTGAGGGTTCATTCAATAAAAAATGCCGTCCGACTAGTTTATAAATTTACCAGTGCTTTCTTTTACGTTATAGCCCTTTTTGTATACAGGTTTTGTGGAATTGGTAAGATATGCCCAACGCTGTGCATCCAGGTTCTAGACAGGTTTTTAAAAGAGCTACGGGTAGCAGACAAGCTAAGGATTGTCTTCTTAGTCTGATTGACGCAATTTAGAGGCGAGTGGGTAGGGCTTCGTGGTATGCGATATACTGAAGAGCGGCCCTGAAGTTCACGAATCACACGTTAGTTAGAAAGTTCTTGCTCGAACCACGGCCAGTCTTTAGACAACGTCTGTAACTAATTGTGGTTGTTTTCGGACAAATCTGCATAGTAAAACCCGTCGCATCAGGAGGTATTACGCATCGTTACTTGTGTTTATTTAACTGTGTAAAATCAGCCATCGGGCTATAAAACGGACGACGGTTCCGTGGATATTATCTCCTATACTGTGAGTAGTAAACTGTCCAGGAGAGATCATGAATGAAGTATTCCCGAAAAAGCTCTATCGGCCATAGAGGGACAAAATATAAAAATAAATAAGCACTCCAACTGCATTGAACAAGTCCAAATATTCAACACTTAACTCATAATTCTAATAACTAAATAATTATTAAACAAACTAGTACTTATCCCCACCACAAGATCAACCTACAATAAACCGTTCACGGTGCTCCATGGCAACTGTCAGGAATCCACCCAACCGACGCGACTCTTGGAACTCTTGCAACACTGGATATATCGGAGGCAGTTACATTGACTAGTGACGTAGCCCTCCCCAGTCCCCGCCCTTTAGGACGCTTTTACGTACATGCGAACGAAGCCTGTCCAGGTTGCCAAGTTGGACTTCCTGGACTGGACTTCTTAGTTACTCCATCTTTACCCTCTGTCTCGTACAAATCCACCCTCTGTTGTGTTACACTCCCATTTTCTTAAATCACGGATCAAAACCAGGACTTCTTGGTCCTTATTCCATCTTAAACCTCTGCCTCCTACGAATCCACCCTGTGCTGTGTTACACTCTCATTTTAAGTATCAACTAATTTGGAACAAGAAAGATGACAAAAAATTACAGAAGGTTAATATTCGTAAGGAATATTCTTGAAGTCTTGACAGATTACCTTAATAATTATTAACTGATGATTCATTGCGCCAATTTAAGGAATTAGAGAATCATGGCCTCATGAAGCTAAGAATTAGGGCAACAGAGGGCAAGCAAATGGGTTAGAGATTAGACTCTGAGAACCTAAAGGAAGTGAATGTTTGTGCAGTTGTTACATTTTTATGCCATTTAGGTGGAAGAAAAAGGTTTCAGGTATCCCAAAACACGAAGTAGATCTGGTTTCAAGCAAAAATGGCGGATTTTCAGGGCCGTCTATAAGAAGGGTGTATAAGCACGCGTGTTTACCCCTATATCCTACGTCGTATCTACTTTGTTGAAACTAATCAAAACGTTCAGACTTACTTCTCCCGGTGAACTACATGTCTGGCAAAAACTACAGCTCAAAAACGAATTCAGCATGTCTTCTTATCCCCTATACTACACCGAACATCTAATCAACTTCAGATAAAAAAAATACTTTAACAAATTTTCCGGTTTCACAGGATACCGAGCGAACTGTACGTCGGGGGAGAAAATGATTGTTATATAGAGATTTAGCATGTCTTCTCATCACTCAATCGAACATCTAACCAAATTATAATTTTACATTTCGCAGATTTTTCTGGTTTTGGCCGGATTCCCGGCGAACTACTTCTCTGGCGGGAATATACTTTTCATATTCGGATTTATCAGGGTATATCCTTACCCTTAAATTGAACCTCTAATCAACTTCAGATTAAACTTTTAGTTTTTACAAATTTTCCGGTTTTGGCCGGATTCCGGGTGAACTACTTGTCCAGTGAGAAAAAAATTTGCATATTCGGGTTCAGCATGTCTCTTTACTCATCTCTCATTTGCTTTTTAAAAAGAATTTTTTTGTTTGCCTTAATTTGAAACCCCTCCCCCGACATATGTGATGGTACAAAACGGATACTACGTCAGCTGAATTTTATTCGAGTATTTTGAACCTTTTTGCCGAGGGTCCTCTTCAGGCTCAAAGCTTTTTTTCCACAAGTTCGTTTTTCCAACTTGAAAGCCTAAAGAGGACCCTTGCCAAGAAGGGCTGAAATATAGCTCTCAATAAAATTCAGCTGACGTATCCTTTTTGCACTATCCAATATGATTCGCAGTCAGCTTCGGCTGAAGGAATATTTACCCCTTCGAGAGTTATCGTGCTAATAGAAAGACAGACGGAAGGACAACTTTTACGAAATCATAGGTACCCCGTCACTTACGGTTTGGAATCCCCCAAACAAGGTTAGCAGGCAGTCAAACACGGCGTTAATATCGGGTCATTCTCTAAACAAGTAGCACACATTTGATTAGATTACAAATGGGGTTTATTATAAAAAATACGTTAGTAACACCGTCAAGAAGTCTATACTTGTTAAGAAGTTAAACAAATGAGGAAAGTTTCCTCATCGCTCTAAAAAATCATGGACAGCAAGACCCAACCAGCACATGACGTCGACCACTGTTTCCTGACAGAAGATTAAAAATTAAGTGTCTTTTTCTATGTGTATATGGGTGTATATATGTGTCTTGTTTATTTTCTTCATTTACTCCGCCTTTTCAAAATGGCGGGTTATAAATAAATTACTTACTATTACTTAAATCCCTCTTGACAAATTTACCTGCATAACTATAATAAAGAACGAAAAAAAACATGAAAAAAAGAGGAATAAAAACTATGCACTTACTCGGTTCCTGGTCAGACCCGGCAAATAGAACTAAACACTCCAAAATCCCGTCTACAATAAGACCGAAGCTTTCGACCGGATCCCAGAATTTGATATTTGATCCAGGCAGGTGCGTCTTGTAGATATCCGGTCTTCGCAAGACTCCTTGAAAATTTTTACTATTAAAATTTAGAAACTGGTTAATGCCAATGGCTAGTCATCTGAGGAAATAAAGTTCAGGTACGGATTCAGCATGTGTGTTTACCCTTATAAGTAATGTCTATCTTTGAACAAATTGATACAACTTACCGCGTTACTTCTGCCAAATATCCGGTTACGGCCGGATTCCAGGTGAACTACGTGTCCGTCAAAAACTAGAGCTCAAAACGAAGTCAGCATATCTCTTTACGCCTATATCGAACCTCTCATCAACTTAAGATAAACTTTAACTGATTTTCAGCTTTTGGCCGGATTCTGGGCGAACTATTTGTGATTTTCAAATGCGGATTCAGCATACCTCCTTACCAAGTCGTCGAACCTCTAATCAACTTCAGATAGCATAAAACTTAAAAAAAAAAAAAAATTGGTTTCGGCTGGATTGTGAGTGAACTCTTTGTCCGGGTAGAAAATGGTGGTCTTATATGGATTCAGCAAGTCTTCTTACCCCTAAAACGACTTTTGATCAGCATCAAATCAAAATTTTACTTTTAGCAAATTTTCCGGTCTTGGCCGGATTCCGGACGAACTAATTGTCCGGCGAAAAATAATTTTCAGATATGGATTCACCATGTCTGCTTACACCTGGATCGACTATCTCATTGGATTAAACAAAAAAATCATCCCTTAATTTGAAACCCCTCCCCACCCCTAATCTAGAGGCGTAATCTCGCCGTTCCCTGAGGACTTCTTTTGAGGAGTCCCCGCATTTTTGTTTGTCCCAGGGACTCACTCCTCGTAATCTCAGGGTCCCTACGGACGGGGAATGCTCCAATTATCATCACCGTCATCAAAGAGGAGTCCCTTTCAGATTCGGAGGGGAATCAGTTTTGGAGATTGCTCGTCTTCTTGTTTTTTTTAAATCGGATATTAGAGATGGTTAATAAGAGTTTCCGAGATCAATCTTGAGATGGCTATGGTTTAAAACTTTATTTCGAACAAAATCCGTTTTGGAAAATTTAAATCCACTTTAAATCCGGACCGGATCCAATAACACTGGGGGTAGTTGGACACTTGATGGGAAGAAGAAGCAGAAGTTCTAGATACGTCATTAAGATAATCGGACCGGATCCGGGCACTGTGGGGGAGGGCTCCAGATTCCGCGAGTTCAGGATACTTCCTGATGTGCTAGGATGATGAAACTTGGCAGGTATATCAGGGATCCGAATAGATTGGATTGAGAATATTCGTTTCTCCGATCAGACCATCCTGGGGGGAGTGGGTGGATGGGGAATCCGGAATCTAGTGGCATATGTAACTTTTGAACGGGCGATCGGATTTGAATGAAACTTGTCAGGTGGAAAGAGCTATCGCCTCAGATGTTCTATGTCAAGTCCGGGTCGGATCCGGTACCTGTGGGGGGATGGGGATTGGGGGTACCGGAAACTCATGAAACGCTTGAAGCAGAGGGATTGGGACGTAGCTTAGTGGAGATAACAAGCATTAGGCCTAGATACGAGATTGACGGATCCAGATGGTTTCGGGGCTCCGTGGGGGGAGTTGAAGGGGGTTTACCGGAATTCCGGTAGTCGCGAGTTTAATAGTTTCAGATGTACTAAGATAACGAAACTTTGAACGTATGTTAGTGACCCGACTTAATTGACTTAAGAACCCGACAAAACATGCCCCCAGAAACTTCCGTTCCTAGATCCGAGCTCTTTGGGGGGAGTGAGGGAAGGAAATATGGAAATTGACTTCTGCAAATTACGAACCAGTGGTCTGATTCGAGTGAAACTTAATGGGTGACAAGAATCGATGACCAAGACATGCAAAACATGCCTTCGAACTACATGTGACCTCGGTTGGGGGGGGGGGGGGGTCCAACCAAACGGATGGACCGAATGGGATGCAAGTTGGACAGTGCTGCGGCCTAGATTTGTTATTTGGCGTCCGCCGGATTTTGCCAAGATAAGGGGGGGGGAGGTGAACCGGAAATTTGCAGATCGGCTATGCTCTGATTTTAGTTAAACTTGATGGATGCGACGAGGGGATTAAGAGATACGATGTTTATGTTTCCAAGTCGTCAGCTACAGCAGGGAGATTGCCGGAAATTGTGAGGCTCGGATAGGGGTCAAACAAGGGCATCAATTTGTATGAAACTCGGAATGTAGAGAGTGCATATACCCTATAGATGACATATTTTAGGGTCCGAACCGGATCCGACAACGGTGGGGAGGGGGGCCGGACTTTTCCGGAAATGATGAAATTTGAATGAAACTTGATAGATAATATAAAAGAAGATGCTTTAGATGAATTATCCATTCTTGAGTCCCAACCAGATTCGGCCACGGTAGGGGGAGATGGAGGGAGTACCGCAAATCGTGTAGCACGTCTAGGGATCAAACGAGTGGGTTTATTGAGCTGAAACCTGGAAGTTTGAACAGTCGTTTGCTCCAGATAATCCGAGGCAATGCTGGAACTGCTCAGAATTGAGTGAAACTAAAGTTCTATAACATTGAGTCATTATCAAGTGGTAAAATTTTGTTTTGGAGAGGAAGTGTATTTTAAGTTCAATCTACCCGGGAAAGTTTTATGTCGTTGGATCCAACTAAGGGCAAACTGCCTTCCAATTCAGAGCAGGCAGAAGGTTTTTGAGAGAGGTAGTGTGGTTCCTGATGGGAGGTATGCTTGCCCACTTTGTGAGACGGAGGAAGAAAATTTTGACCATTTCCTCTGTAGATGCCCGAAACTTTCTGATTTAAGGAAACTAGACGGTGGGATTTTATCACTTCCTGAAATTTTGAGCAATAGTAACCCTACCGTTATTACTCGAGTGGGCGTGTACATAGATAAATCTTTAGAGTTGAGAAGGAGTCTGATTGTTTAAGTTATATTTTTGTTTTTGTTTGTTTGTGTATATGGCCCGTGGGTTTTTGAAATACACTAATCACTCTATCATATTTCTATGTAAGAACCGCATTTTTGGATGGCGGGTGTTTTGTGGCGTTCTCATCTACTTTCTTGTACCGCCTACTCGTAAGAAGTGCCATATGAGCTCGTAGCTCTTACGTGGAGACCGCGTGGAGTGACTTCTTCTATTCTTGCCGTTCCCCTTGATTCGCTGAGATTTCCTCGAGGAGCGGCGAGAATACGCCTTAGGAGCTGGACGTGTACTTTGACCCAATCGATCCTTATACCAAGTTTGAAGAAAATATCTCTACCCCTTCGAGAGTTATCGTTCTGAAAAATAGACAGACGGGCAACTTTTACGAAGTCATAAGTATCCCTGCACTTACGTTTTGGGATCCCTAAAACAAATTAAACCCAAGAGAACAACACGAAATTGGGGAACCTAAGGATGGCACTCATGTGCTTCAAGTCCTCAGATCTTTAACCGAATCCCTACTACAATCTCGAACGTCATGCTATTGGTTTTTGTAGCGTTTACATGGACAAGAAATTACGTCGAGTAGAAAGGAATTCCGGTCGACTTGAAAAGATTCGGTTCTTGGAGACGACTACAAAAAAACGCTAGCGGGACGAGAATTCCTTTCATGGTGAAAGGAATTCCGGTCTACTTGAAAGGAATTTTGTCGGCGGTGCTTGTAAAAAAACTAAAACAAATTCTAGCTAGCTTTTGATAGCAACAGTCATGGTGAATGTATGTTTGTCAGATTTTCTCGTTTGAAGAATTATTTTTTTCCCCCTGCGTGTGAACATAATCTTGTCACTAAGACCGTATTCTTTTCAAGTTTTCCTGTACGTGTAAACGCTGCATCAAGCCAGTGGTTCCCAACCGGTGGTACGCGTTACTCATAGGGGTATGTGACACCCTTGCAACGGTACGCGAAGGTTCCACAGTCAAGTTAATCTATATAGCTTTAATACCTCGCTTCAGTCAGTTTCAGTATTGTCCTTAAAATCAGATAGGTAGGCGCCTACCCGTCACGCAATTACATGCCTTGTCATTGATGACAATCAATATCGTCTTTTTGACGTTCTGGTCGGGGTAAAAAATCGTAAAAAATAATTCGTCAAAAAGCTGGTACGGAACCTTTTTGTCACTTGATTTTGGGTTACGCAACCTGTCTGAATCTTGATTAGGGGTACGTGGTACGGAAAAGGTTGGGAACCACTGGTTTAGACCATTAAAGGACCCCTCGCACTATTTACTCTTCAACTTACCGTATTTTAAAACATTTGAATACTTTAAAACTAGGCTGTGCTTTCAATAAGTAACCAATGGTTTTGGCTGTTTTAGGCTTTTTCCGAGACCGGTTGACTCCCGAAAACAGGGAAACAATTTACATAACTTTTTTTTCTGATGGAAAAACTTCTCGCAGTCAACCTTCGACACCGTGATACACGTCAAAGGTAGCAGAACAGGGCAAGTGAGAAAATCAGCGTGGTTTTGTTAGAAGGGTTAGAATGTACCGTACGAAATTGGGGTCTCCGGGTTTAGAAATATATGGAGTGATTATGGATGTAGGTTGCGCTATTATTATAGATAAGACAGGTCCTGTAATGTATGTACCTACTTTTGGTGTCGTGGAACACTCCTCTGTTTAAATCTAGTTCGTTTGTGCTGTCTCAACCAACGTACTAAATGAAAACACAAACATTTTCGTGGATACTCTTAGAAAATTAGTCGCCAGGAAAAGATGGACACATTTGCTATTCTCTCAGCCTTAACTTGACATCCCGGCATTTTTACATGTTCCCCCTCAAAAACTATAACTATATAAAACTATTTGTAATTAGTTCCGGGGTTAATTCCTTTAGCTAAGCTGCCTGCTGTGGCAACAATAGGGGCAATTTGACTTGCAATAGATTTGTCTACTGTGGAAAGGGTAGCAGTAGGGGTAAGCCTTGGTCCCTTGGCACACATTAACCCTTACAAAAGGTCGTCAGCACAGTGTACTATCTTCTTATGCATGTACGGTCCTTGATGTGCCAATTCTGTTATTGTCGCTCTGGGTATAATCCGCCTTCGTAACCCGTTTTATCACGTGCGTAATGGGGTACCCCAAGGGATCATAACTTTGTGATCATTCACTGTAATTCAGAATCCGAGATCAGTCGCTCTTGGAGTTTCAGCCGCTTAAAGCCTGTGTATCCTCATTTATTTGGATTCCTAAGTATTTAGGAACACTTAGTGTATTTGGAAACAAAGGCTAAGCAATATAAATAGGATACAGCAGCTGCAAACCCGAAAGCTGACACAGTAAGTGAGAGAAAATACTTTGTTTTGTTGATAAATTATTCGCCTTTTGGGTAACGACTCTGGTGTTGACGTTTGTTCACTTTCTTGTATGGTAGTGAGGCTACCTTTTTAGTCAGGTAGAACAAGGTATTCCAGTCCGCTTTGATTTTTAGAAAAAGTCCAAACCAGTTTGGCTTTCGGTATTCAGTAGAGCAGCGTCGCCGTTTTGTCAAAGCTGCTCGTTATCTAGCGGAATTCTGTAGGAGGGAATGGGACCATCAAAAGTCACGCTATTGGATAGCCCGTAGCGATAACTGTGAATAGCAGATCACAGGCCCTTGATGGTAGTAAGAAACTGAGGGAACAAAACTGATGTATAGCATTTCTCTTACGCGAAGATCGTCGAAATCTGGATACTTTTTACTGTTTTGGTCATTTTTACTAAGTGGAAGTTCCGCATTCATCGACGAAGCTTTGTGAATCGAATTAAATTTGTGTGTGGGCCCTCGTGTTAAAATCCGGGGGTTGAAGGTTTTGGGGATCCCAAAACGTAAGTGGAGGGATACCTATGACATCGCAAAAGTTCTCCGTCTGTCCGTCCGTCTGTAAGCACGATAACTCTCGAAGGGAATGAAATATTTTGATGAAACTTGGTGTGAGGATTCTTTGGATCCAGAGTAAGGTCGAGTTCATAGGTGGGCTTTGTAACCTTATATTTAGGGGTGGGTTGAAATTAAGGGGTAAGCAAAATATTTTTAAACAGCTAATGTGACAGTCGATTATGGGGTAAGAAGACATGCTGAACATGATGGTGAAAACAATTTTTTCGCCGGACAAGTAGTTCGCCCAGAATCCGGCCAGAACCGGAAATTTTGTAGAAAGTAAAGTGTTATTTGAAGATGATTGAATGTTCGATTAAGGGGTAAGAAGACGTGCTGAACACGATGATGAAAACCAATTTTTTGCCGGACAAGTAGATTGCCCGGAATGCGACCAAAACCGGAAAGTCGGTTAAAAGAAAAAGTTTTATTTTGAAGCTGATTAGATGTTCGATTTAGGGGTAGGAAGACATGCTGAATACTATGGTGAAAACCGTTTTCTCACCTGGCAAGTAATTCGCCCGGAATCCGGCCCAAACCGGAAAATTGTTAAAAGCTAAAGTTTTATTTGTAGTTGGTTAGATATCCGATTTTGAGGTAAGAAGAGATGCTGAATCCGTGTATAACAATCATTTTGTATCCGGACATAGAGTTCGACCGAAATCCGGCTGGAACCGGAAAAATTTTTTATAAGTTAAATTTTAATTTGAAGTTGATTAGATGTTTGATGTAGGGGAAAGAAGATACAGTGAGTTTGTTTTTTAGCTTTCTTTTTTTGCCGGACAGGTAGTTCCGGAATTCGGCCGAAACCAGGAAATTGGCAGAAGTAAGGCAGGAAGTTTTCGTCAAAACAGATACGACTTATAGACATTCACATGGTGAATCCATATCTGAACTTGGTTTTCTCAGGTCATTAGCTTTTTGGCCTTAATCTGTTTCTGAATTTTCATAGTAAAAATGTTCAAGGAGTCTGGCGAAGACAGGACCCAAATGTTTGGGTCAAATATTGAATTTTTTGGGATCCCATTCCTTGGTTTGCAAGCGAAGAACCGGGCTATCCGTGCCGAAAATATATGACAATGTTTCCTTTGCTTCTAGGTCCTGAAACCAATACAGTATCTTCCTCTTCAACTGTACTGATCGGCGTCACCCTGTCGGCACTACCGAGAGAAAACATGACCGGCGAGTCGGATATTGCCGATTTCTACCGGAACCGGTCGGTATTTATCACCGGTGCCACCGGATTCATGGGCAAGGTGTTAGTGGAAAAGTTGCTAAGATCCTGTCCGGGAGTAAAGGCGCTTTACATTTTGGTCCGACCTAAGAAAGGCAATGACGTCAGGACTAGATTGGAAGAACTGATTAACACAACGGTGAGTAATTTTCTTTCTGTTCTGCTGAGGTTTCTCCGGTTCCGTCCGGATTTCATAATGTTGCTGCTAAGTGGATAACCGTTTTTTTGTGTCAGGCTAATTTAGGGTATATACTGTAAAAAAAAATTCTTGCGGTATTTGCTACTGGGATTGATCTAGTATCAAGATAATCTTATCTCTAATCCGGATTAATCTTATCTCAGTAGAGATAAGATTAATCCCAGTAGCAAATACTGCAATTAACTTTAACCCTTACTCGGAGAAACTTTTTACAGTTTACACTGTAAAAGCTACTGGGATTGATATTGTCTCTACTGAGATAAGATTATTTATAATTCGGATTCATCTTATCCCAGTAGAGATAAGATTAATCCCAGTAGCAACTTTTTACAGTGCACCATCGGCGTAGGCTGTCATATATGAGCGAGAGCATGGGTTTATTCTTTTGACGATATGTTCATATGTGGATTCTTAATACAGAAGATAAAGCGCGCACTTCGACCTCTATGTAGATTTGGAGTGTTTGCCCTTGAAGAGAGGAAAATTAATGTAAATATAAACAATTTTCTCTATAGCTAGAGCAGTAATCTCAATACCCAATATTCCTCTGGGGTTATTCTATGTTAAAGTGCCACCTCTGTAGTTCCTATAAAGCCACACCAATAATCCAGTTGCCTCAGCAGTCAGCAAGAGCTTACCATAATAATAAGGATTACCGCATAACTAGTTCGTACTGATTCTAGATAGATAGATATTTTTACTGATCTAACTCGTAGCGCCGGCATGTCACCTAATACGTCCACCATTAGCCTACATTTAATGTGTTATAACACTTGAAGATATACAATTATTACATAAAAGAAAATAAATCACTTGGAGTTCACTCATTTTATGTTAATTCCTTGGTAAAAGATGGTACAAAGGAATTCGAATACCGGTTAGTGCGACATTTCACTGGCACCAGGAGATTTTGGTGCCGCGTCCGTCCTGCCGCCGGTGGTAGATCGGAGAGAATACCTCTGTTTTTCACTGGCAAAGATCGGCCAAAACGTAAAATTAAGTTTTCCCGGCGGACTTGGAAGAATTTCTAACAATACCAGCGACTTAAGTCACGTCAGTTCCAGAACCGCAGAGAAAGTTCTCTTGGTTTCCCGTGGGCCTGTAGGTAGCGCCACGCCTCTGTGTGTGGTATCCCCGAAAGCAACTATTTCCCGTGTCACTGGACACGAGCGTGAAAATGGAAAATTACCCAAGAAATACGGAATCTAGCAGTTTTGATACCGGATAATAGCAAAGGCTATTAATCTGTTTCGAAACACAACTGCAGGCTACCGTTTGCATTTGATTGTCTTTCTTAAAGGACCTGTCGTACCTTTAGTGTCAATCCAACCTACTTTCGTATTTATTAATTCCTAAATCCGGCAATTTTCTATGTTACATCCTGAACCGCGAACGACACCTCACTAATCTTTGCATTTGCCGAGATTCACTAGTTTCCTTGCGCATTATGCGCAAGACGAGCGTTCGTGTATCATGCTATTGATGTGTAAAACCGGTTTTCTGAATTTTGCCGAGATCTTGATAGAAGTCAGTGAGCCTGGGAAAAGGCTAAAAACAGGCAATAGACATGGATACTTTTTTAAAAGAAGAGCATAGCTTTACAGTATTCAGATAGCTTTGAATACTGGAGTATAAACAGTAAACAGTGCAAGGTGTGCTTTACCACTGGATTTACTTCATCTGAATTCTTAGGCTATCGTTGGAACATTTTGAAGGACAACTGCGCGTCCGCGGGTTAGCAAAAAAGGCGGCAGTAAAACCCGCAGACTTATTTTGTGACGTACCTGCTGGGTTAATGTCCAGAGCCATTAACTGTTGGGATTCCCCATTGTGGACTCGCCTTTTCCGGGCTTTACCAGCCGATTTATTTAAATGAAGCACATGTATCGAGTAGTCTGCTTAAATCCAGCTGCGGGCCAAGACTCCACTTTCAAGATGAAACATAGAAGAGCTTTCCAGTTTTCAGGTCACCGAGCCATTGCTGTAATTTCCGTATTGATTTAGTCTGTAAATCGACATCCTGTATGCAGATATGTGAGATGAGCACACAGGTTTGCGCATTTTCTAGGTTACTTTGGTGCAGACCAAAATAGCAGTAGGGAGTAGTGCCAAGACTTGACGAAATTGACACACACTCGAATAGCAGCGATACTATCACCACTAGCGGTAGAGAACATCACTACTGAAATTCATTCATTTGTACACCAGCGCTTGCTTCGATAACTTCATATTCTGAACATTGCAAAAAAATGATACATTCTCTATTGTTTCCTTGGTGTGTGCAGACCGCCCCTTTGCTTTACTAGAAATTTGTAAACCCGCAAGTTTGTCTCGCTTTAAATGCCATAAGCGTAGTGGGCGGCGCTACGAGTATGGTCCGTTTGCAAAGCATGGAGAGTATAGGTCTTCGCGCTACTCTCTAGTGTTATTTTGTTCTTTGGTGGTTGTTCGTATTTTGCCAGAGATGTTGGTGACCAGATCGATCAATCAATCAGTTTTATTTCAACCCTAATAGCAGTAGGCTAACTGGCGGGAATTGGAAAAACAAACACTCACTAACAATACAAATAAAAACAAATTAACAAACAATAAATACGAAAGATTTCATCAGATGAAAGATGAAACCCGCAACTAGGCTTTTCCTGAAGTCGCACTCTCTTCGGTGGGATTACATTACGCTTTTTCTCTCAGGCGGTTCTTTTAAGTAGGTGAGTAGGTATTTTCCGGGGTTCATGTCTGTTCATGTTACTCATTCATCGCGGCTTTTCAGTGACTCTTCAGACCGTCATTGACAGACCCATAAGCCCTCAAGGCTCGTACCACACGTAACGTCGCTATATCACTTCCTTTGATGGTGTAAGACCGAAGAAGCAACCTTACGCCTCCAGGCCTAAGTGACCCTGACCGTAGAGCCTTGTCTTAGCGTGCTGAGAACTCCGTTAAATCGGTAAAAAAAAAATCACGTGACGTCGATTTTGTGGGAATATGCTAAGATCTACGTGTATTCCAAGTGCCTACCAATTGCTAATAAAGGCACTCTGCCGACCCAGCCTGTGTATCCCTTCCTACAGGTTAGAAAGACGATGTTTGTATTTGCTAACTGTTGAGAGAAGGGCGGAGGTTCCACACTGCCTATTCCCCCTTTTTTCAAATGACTAGACACCTCTCCTCCGATGAAAAATCTATCTCAAAATAGTAGTATGAAGTTGTACGAAAACGTAGCCTGCAGTACGAACTGATGCTACTACATGCTTCTACCTCAAGGCTATCGTGTTACTGCATTCTACCGGATGCTACTATTAGCATGACTGGATGCTACTGTAGCAAGACATGATGCTACTGGATAGTACTGCTTAATATTTGACCAGTCTGAGGCACATTATATGATAGTATTCTTTACTGTTACAAATCCATACATGCAACTTATTCGTACAACTATCATACTACACAGGCTAGAAATTTTTCATCGGGTCCTCTAGTCGCCTCTCTCTTCATGACGATATGTGTCGGCAGGCCCGCATCCAGGAATTTGTTTCGGGGGGGGGGGGGGGGGGTTGCCTGCTGGTCGAACAAAAAAGTACAAAAAACACATAGATCACAGGGAAAAGCCTATAAAAGTCGTTATTTTTGTATGTTTCGGGAGGGGGGGGTCTCAACCCCCTAGCCCCCCCCCCCCTGGATACGGCCTTGTGTGTCGGTCTAGTTTATTGTGTGAATTTGAGTGCACCGCTTTACACATGTACCCGCGAGTAGGTAGTCCAATCAGCGGAAAAAAATAATCCGATTTCACGATTAAAATTCTCTACTCGACAGCTGAATCCTCATGACTATGTGACTACTCTGACGTGGCTGGGCTAGACATTCTTAAGGTGGGGCCAAGCCTTGGATCTGCTGGTAGACCAGACCATCCGATAAGTATTCTGTTTGAGACCCAAAAATTAGCGTGACGTCACGAAACATTCTACTTTAGGATTTAGGTAATTATAGCCGCAGAAGTTATCATTGGCTTTTGGGAGAAATTGTATTTTTTGTTCGTGTAATTATCAGCAACATATGTTCAGATGTGTGTAATACCGGTACCCAGGACCATATCCAGGAATTGATTTCGGGGGGGGGGGGGTGCCTTTCGGGGCGGGAGTGAGGGTTGCGGGCTGGTTGGACAAAAAAGTAAGTATTTTTGTATGTTTCAGGGGGGGGGGGTCTGATGGCGATACAATTTGGTTTGATGACGTAGATGTATCCAGAAAAGACACGGTGAATCTGGATATTCTGTTTATTCTCGCCTCGGATGATACCCGATGAAAATTTTGAAAGTTGCATGTATTGATATGTAGTAGTAAAGAATACTATTATTTAATGTGTCTCAGACTGAGCCAATCTTAAGCAGCAGTATCCAGTAGCATCATATCTGGCTATAGTAGCATTCAGTATTGCCAATAGTAGCATGCAGTAACACGGTAGCCTTGACATAGAAGCATGTAGTAGCATCAGTTCGTACAACATGCTATTTTTTCGTACAACTTCATACTATTCTTTTGAGATAAATTTTTCATCGGATATAATCCTGTCGGTATCTAGTCAAAAGACGATTTTTCCGAATAAGCCTGATTTTTGTATATGCTTTTAGCTGGAAAGTATAACTTGGTCCATGTTGTTTAGTGGTCTGAACAGCATCTGCAACACCTTTGGGGTCCCGTCGAACCTTTGGTCTTGTTTTCATCGGGTTACTGATTTATTTTCGAACACTTTTCAAAATGCATATCAACGTCATGCAGTTTTTTCAATATCTTTCTTTGCAGATTTTCGATGGCATCCGTAAGACTCATCCTGAACTCCTCAACAAGATCATCCCCATTGCCGGTGACATGCTCCTTACCGGGCTTGGTATTTCCGAATCCGACATCCGAATCCTCTCTGAGAATGTCTCCATCGTCTTCCACTCTGCTGCTACGGTCCGATTTGACGAACCCCTTCAGGTCGCGGTCGAGATGAACATGAAGGGCACGAAAAGGCTTATTGATGTATGCAAGCGAATGGATAATATTGATGTAAGTCTCCCTTCGTTATTCTCCTCGGACTACTCAAGGGTATTTTTTGCCTTTTTGGCTACAATTCTCGACTCGGTATATTCCCCATAAATCGTATACTTTTCCAAAATAATATACATACGATGTTAATTTAATCATTCATTTAAGATTTAGTTTCCGTTAATTTTGACTTTAATTTTTGGACGACTGACATTGTTTGAATGTGTTTTCCAGTCTGCTTTGACTCACGGAGTATTTAGCCTAGGTAAAAAATAAATTAGATATAGCATGGAATTATTGCCTAGTCGCAAAACAGCTAATGAGCCTGAAATAGTGAAAGTTTCCGTCAAGATAAAAATGTTAATAAGCCGATCAGTTGTTGATAATTACCCATCCATGTTCGGTGGTTTCAGCCAGGGACTGGTAGGCTGGGACCAGAGGCCACACCATAAAACCGCATTATTTTCTACATTATTTACATCCCCCTCTTTGACTCCATGCACCGACTATAGGCGTTTTTCCGCGACACAGTTGTGGGCCACAGAGTGTTTGTCGCTGAAACACGATTGTGTGCCACACATTTGAGCCACAAGTTGAAACTCACGGAAACACCGTTTTGTCTATTTTTTTTTGACGGTAAAGTCAGAAACCTGAAAAGAAATAAAAAAAATCATCTAAAATCTCTATAGATAGAACTTCCGGGTTGTTTCCTTACCAGTATGTACAAAAAGCATCTTCAGTTTGAAGTCTACATGCTTGAAAAAGTAGCTAATTTTATTGTTTAGACACTATTTTGCTGCTTAATTTGAATTTCCCGCCAGAATCGAGCCACACAATTACTTCGCCAGTTGTTTGCCGAATTTAAGCCACAAAGCGAGCCACGAAAATCCTGTTGATCGCGGAAACACACTTGTGGGCCGCACAAAGGCCGCGGAAATGCTCTTTTCGAGCTACAATCGACCCATAAACTGTTTGTTGGAGCACGGAAAAACACCTTATGGATATCCCGAAAAAACAGAGCAGAGCTAGAGCTGCTTGCTGAGCTTTGGGTTGACGCCCGTCTACTTTCCTCTTAGCAGCTGTGCATTGAGAGGAAAAGACCGACCATAGCAGGCGTGTGTGACGTCACATGGTTGAACAACCAATAGTTGCTTACTCTCGACTTTTCTTCTCCGGGGCTCTACTGCGATGATCTGTTTGTAGAGGTAACGCATAGTGATGTTCCCTGTCGCTTATCTGCATCAGACAGATCGTCGGGAATTCGACAGGGCATTATAATAATAATAATCTTTATTCTTTCCCTTTATCACAATGCAGTAACATGGGTATCGTCAAACAAGAACATGGGAAACGTCAAACAAGGACATGGGTAACGTCAAACAAGAACATGGGTAACGTCAAACAAGTAAGAAGAGAAAAACACGAAAAGACGCAACAAGAAGAACACACATGATAAGCTATCACTGCGATTTGAGGATATTCTCTTTGTAGTGCTTCACGTAGTATGGCACGTATGAGTTAAAAAATCTTGTCGTCGAGTGTGTAGGCGGGCATTTTAACAGTTCTTTTCGCGTGTTCGTATTACATGATCGGAGACGGAGATTCTTTTGCTTATTTGTTCTTGATAGACTATCGCGCGCACATTTCAGGACAGTTCGTAAAGAGAAGCTACCCCAAGGAAACTGCGACTAACACGCTAGGTCATGTGGATGACACATTGAAAGGCACTCGTGCCCAGATCCGCGCACAGTTATTGTTCCCGGATATCCTTCTCGGCGGAACACCAAAACAAACATCATGCCAAAAAAAGTTGTGTTATTACTCATGCTTTTAGCGGTTTGGAAATTGCAGGATGCACCTAGCAGCCGGGTTCGTCAAATCTGCTGGTTTTTTTCTTCTCAAGGTTAAACCTGAGATAGGCTTACTTTCCTCTCAAGTCGATAACCAGGATGAAGGCTAGACGTAACTGTATAATGTGTGCTTTTAGTGGGTTCGCCTATCTGACAATACAGCGGTCAGATATGTATGAATCCGTGGTCAACAACTTTGTTCAAAGAGGCTGATTTATTACCTGCTTACAGAATAGAGGGTGGAGGATATGGGTTTATAATATAGACTGGGTTTATTTGTGGAATCCCAAAACGTAAGTGGAGGGATATCTATGACATCGCAAAAGTTGTCCGTCCGTCTGTAAGCACGATAACTCTCGAAGGGAATGAGATATTTTGATGAAACTTGGTGTGAGGATTTTGGATCGTCGGACCAGTCGAGTTCGTAGATGGGCTTTGTAGCCCTACATTTAGGGGTGGGGGAGGAGGGTCAAATTAAGGGGTAAACAAAATATTTTTAAACAGCTAATGTGATAGTCGATTATGGGGTAAGAAGACATACTGAACACGATGGCGAAAACCATTTTGTCATCGGACAAGTAGTTCGCCCGGAATCCGGCCAAAACCGGAAAGTTTGTTAAAAGTAGTTTTATTTGAAGTTGATTAGATGTTCGCTATAGGGGCAGGAAGACATGCTGAAGACGAAGGTCAAAACCATTTTCTCGACGGATAAGTAGTTCGCCCGGAATCCGGCCCAAACCCGAAAGTTTGTTAAAATTAAAAGTTTTATTTGGAGTTGATTAGGTGTTTGATTTAGGGCAAGAAGACATGCTGAACACAGTTTAGTAATCTTTTGCAGCAAGAATTCGTGTGGTACGCTTAGTAATCTTTTGCAGCAAGAACTGGTGTGATGAGCTTAGAACCAATTGCGGGCAACACTTGGGACAGAGGGTAGTCAGAGGACGGAGGTAGATAGCCTACTCTGTTCTTGAATAAACCGATACATGGCATTTCACAACTACAGCCTCGAACTAAAATACGCCATAAACCATACATTCACAATCACAACAAACAAAATAGAAGGTCAGCCTTCAGTTTTCGATTCGGAAAAATAGAGGGTTTTCACTCCCTTGGGGGGGGGAGGGAGTCAGCAGTTTAGTAATCTTTTGCATCAAGAATTGGTGTGATACGCTTAGAACCAATTGCGGGCATCACTTGGGACAGACATTTTTGGTCTTTAACACCCAAATATAGGCATAAATCCAGGGCACACATTTTTTATTTGACAAAACCCGACCTAGAACAGAGAGGAATTCCCGGTCGGATTTACAACTTTGATTCAAGTTCCTTTCCGTCATGAACCGTGACTCTTTCAGGCTCTAGTCCACGTCTCAACTGCCTATTGTAACTGTGATAAGGAAGAAATCAACGAGATGATCTACCCGGCCCCGTGTGATCCTCAGAAGCTCATGGATATGGTTGATTTCCTTGACGAGGACGTTGTAAAGTCTATCACAAAGCGGTAAGTCAAGCTCCTTCACCCATGGTGTGCACCTCGGTTTGTTGTGCAGTAGAGCGAATACCTTCCGCACGGATAGCCAGGTGGTGCGTAAGACTGGGTTCGCGCAAGGTCTGGTGAGGATTTCGGATCTGATTATTCAGATGAGCTCGAAGTTAAAATTTGAAAATTCGAAATTCCTCTTGGTTCACTCATAGTGCGTCTGTTCCACTGCGCTTTGCCGCAGAAACGGGAGTAGGAATGTGTCGGGAAACTTTTGACGAAGAAACGCAGTTTTTGGGATCCCAAAATGTTGAGGGAGACCTATGGCTTCGTAAAAGTTGTCTGTTGGCCCGTGAGCACGATAACTCTCGATTTGTCTGAGGATTCTTTGGGTCAGGGGTCATCTCGAGTTCGTAGATGGGCTTTGTAGCCCTACATTTAGGGGTGGGGAGGAGGCTCAAATTAAGGGGCGAACAAAATGTTTTTTAACAGATAATAGAAGAAGACATGCTGAAGAGGTATATGAAAATAATTTTTTCGCCGGACAGATAGTTGGACATATTTTTTCGTCCGGTAGCCTATCCGACCAAAACCGGAAATTTTGTATAGCTAAAAGTTTTATCTGAAGTTCATTAGAGGTTCGATTTAACAGTAAGGAGGCATACTGAATCCCGAAATCCGGCCAAAACCGGAACATTTGTTGAAAGTAAAAGTCTTGTCGGAAGTTGATAAGAAGCTGATTCGAAATCTTAGCTGTTTCCATTCAGAAAATTTCATTCCGGCCAACCCGAACAGCTCGTCAGACTCTGCAGAACCTAGCTTTAGCGGGAGGAATTCTGTGCGGAAATTGTAGTACAGAAGCCCATCTATAGGACTTTCAGCATGTGTGCTACGAGGGACGGGAGTAAGTGTCAGGACAACAGAAAGCGGTATTTTTTTTAGACGGAAACGACGTCTGTCATGAGCCAACAGCAAAGAAGTCATTTTGTTAGGCGACTAAAAACAGGCACGGCACGACGTATGTATGAGGCACGAGTACTAAAAAGAGCCACGAAAACTAAAAGGGCCCTTTCAGGCTACAGAGCGAACGGGAGGAATAGTGTTCTAACGTGCCTTCTCTTATGCTTTGAAATTACGATCTCCCACTTCCTTGTTTACTTCTACTACTTCCTAATCACTTTTTATTATTCGTGCCTCCTGTGCCATGCCGCGCCTCTTTTTAGTTGATGTAATTTTGTCAAGCCTTTTAATTGAACTCAGAGCTTTCATTTTCCGTACTTTAAGTTGGCACCAGTCTCGATTTTAGTTCTATTTTAAGAATCGTGAATATGCTTTTCTTCTTATTCTACCAAATAAGCAAAAGCTCTTTAGTGATTCCGAGCGCCATCCATAAGACCCTCAGGCGAGTTTATGACTTATAACTTTGCCAACAAACACATCTTCCTTTTTTTCCAGTCGGGTTAGACGATTTTTAGACGTTCAGATGTTACTTATACTGAGACACCTGCTATGCCAATTTGCTTGACCATGCCTCATTACGACACATAATTACAAAATATCATAGGACATAACGGCAAAAAATTTACTAAATTAGCGACATCTGCTCTACCAACTAGCTTGGTCATGCGTCATTAATTATGGGATATTTGAGTACAAAATAGTGCGCGAATAAAGAATTCTCTAATCTTTTCTTCGGGTCTTATGAAAACTTAATTGTTATTCGCCTAGTTTGACCTCTGTCCTCAATGTTATTACGCTTCCTCTAGGTGCCGTGGATAACCGGCTCGAGTTTTTAAGTCCTCATATCCATGTACAAATAATAAACCTATCCTTTTCTTCTTTTTCGGGCTCAGCCTTAACCTCAAACCTCAACCTTGAGATTGCTCGACCTTTGTCATATTTGACACTGCAAAGAGTCATCCATTTTGAAGTGTCAAATATGGCTAGCTTGGGCTGAAGGAATACCTACGACCTTTGTTTGTAAGAAAGGACGGGGAGGTTTTTTTTCTCTAGAAACGGCTCATCGCAGTAGAATCCCGAGCGACTATTGGTTGTTTAACATTGTGACGTCGCTGCAGAGGTGGGTCATACATGAAGCTACGTGCACACGCGGTCTATTAGATTTCGCGTGTGAAATTCACCTTCATTTTCTTCTTTCGGTTCGTTTCTCCTAGATACAGCCTGAAGATGGCCAGGCCAAGAAGAGCCGAAGTATCGCGGAAGAATATCCAATCCGTTTTGAGTCCTTATACGGGGAAACCAGAGCAACACTAGGGAGTAGCGTCATGACAAAATTGACCCACACTCGAATTGCAGCGATACTCATTCAATCGTTATCACCATGCATTAGTTGCGTTTTTGATCGAAGTTTGAAGTTACCTTCAACCTCAAAAGGAAATTAAGCAACCGGCTAAGCGAACGGTGAACAAAACTTCAATAAAAAATGCAAACTATTGTTGTACAGCTTGGTAATACTTAGCCATTTTCTTTTAGTATGGTTGGCAAGCGACCGAACACGTACACGTATACTAAGGCTCTAGCTGAACACCTGCTCATCAATGAATGCGGACAGATCCCAGTGGCCATCGTCAGACCGACTATAGGTAAGAACATATTAAACTAAGTCACAGATTGCTTAGAGCGTGTTCCACCCTACTTACCGTAGTTACTGCGCAGGACGTCACGAGTTCTGGCTTTTTGCCGTCAGGGCTGGAAGGAATTTTTCTATTTTCCAGCAGAATAGCATGCCACGGGCGAATCGGACCAATCACGTTACAGAGATGCGTAGATACGACGCGTACTACGCTCCCGAGCATGGTCAGCATGGTAACTTTTTACGAGATTGGAACGAAAATAGTAACTACCAGTTACTATTGTTAGAAGGGTGGAACATGCGATTAATATCAGAGATTGGTGCAATCTCTTGTGGCTCTGATACTCGCTATCTGCCATCAGAACTTGCTATGGACCCGTGTGATTCATTGGCTTGGTTGAGGTTTTATGCTTCTTCTTCTTCTTTATGTTAGGCCTCTTTGGACGGCGTGACGCTCCATTTAGGCCTCTTCCTTTTGCGGCCTTGCAGTCTGACTGCTCAGGACTGCAATGGTCTTCTCAGGGTTTTCTTCTTCTGTTGTGGTGATTGGTAGAGTAACTGTAGTAGTCTTCATTGGGTTTTAATTTTGGTCATACTGGGTGGTCAAGTTCCATGCATCGGAGAAATGAATGGATTGCTAGTATGGCATGCTTTTCTGCGCCTTTTGGTGGTGGTGGTTGTTTGGTGAGGGAGTAGGTGGTTTTCTGAAGTCAGTACATCTCTTAGAACCCTCTGTGGAAAACACCATTAATAATTTTTTTTATAGTAATAATTTATTGCACAAAAAGTCTGAGGCCATGGCAAAAATGGCAACAAAAAGAAAACACTTAAAGTAAATAATGAAACTAAACTAAAGGAAATTCTCTTTGTGGGCTAAGCTACCTTTAGGAACCTTACCAGCCTCTTCACATTGTGAAAGCACCTACGTTCAACAACGTTCCTCACTTCATCATTTGTTGTAATTACATTCCCAAAAATCCCAACCAGCAGGTCACATCGGACATAACAAACTCTCATTCTCGCTACGTCACATCGGGCAAAAATATTGTTGCTGTTATATATAAATAATTGTTGCCGAAAGATACCAAACTGCAATTTTTACGGTCAAGGAAGCCCCGCTAGTTTATATGCCAGCTAATTTTGCAACTTTCGGCTAAAACTCTATTCATTTTCAAGAGTTATTTTGCAACTTAGCTAGTTTCATGGAGGTAAGGGAGTTGATCTGGAAAGCGAAACTAGTACGCATAAATGTGACCGTCGTCACATGCACATTTTCGAACCTCATGCGAGCTCAAACCATCAAGCGAGCCAAGCTCGTCAAGAAAACCGCACGAAGCCTACTCGCTCTTGACGGAAACTCCAGCTTCTGTTTTACAGAATACTGGTTCCTTTTTATTGGATTTCTGCTAATTGTTATTTTCCGACCAGTTTGAATTTTTTTTTTTTTTTATGCCCGAACCGCAACTTTCCGCTAGCTTTCTGGAAATACTTTGCAAAAGAGATTTATAGAGGCGAAAGCCTTATTATTGCAATTATATTATTATTATTGCAATTATATTCTTATATTATATTACTGAAAGCCCTCCTTTAGTCAGGCTTGAAAGCGTCCGTTCGCAAGGCTTCCTCGTCGCCTGTGTGCGATTGAGCAAGCGTGTCGTGCCTCTATATACACCCACCATTGCAGTTTCGTGATCTGCTATTTCCCGCGTCTAGCCCATGGTTATCACTTTATTACCTACTATTTTTTAATCGATTAGCTTCAGTTATTATGGTTGCACATGACTGGTTAAAAAGATTTCGATGAATGGCCATTTTTTTGCGGGATTTGTGCTGAGTTTGTGAACTGTTTTTTTTGTTTTTAGTCACGGCAGCATACAAAGAACCGCTTCCTGGTTGGGTTGATAATATCAACGGCCCCACTGGACTGATCGTCGGCTCCGGCAAGGGACTCATAAAGACTGTTTATTGCCACAGACACATGGTGGCGGATCTGATTCCCGTGGAATACCCTATTAACTTGATGCTTTCAGTCGCATGGTACACAGCAACACACAGGTAAGGATTGGGTTTAATCAAAAACAAACAATCAGATAGAACCTTTGTCTTTGGTATCATGCAGCGATTATGAAAACCCCGACAAAATTGAGCGGACCTAGAGGTATTTACTGTAGCTGTAGCTTCGCCGTTGCTCATTGCAGAGAAAGAAAATGCAGGAGGCGTACTCCGCGCGCTGAGCCGCTCTTGAGGGCGTCCAGAAAACCAGTCAGCTTTGTCTTCTACTTTTCCGCAAGCCGGCTTCACAGCGATATAGTTAATTATAGTAACGAATTATAAGTAACGAAGCGTGCGATGTGGCGCGAAGCTACTAATTTCCACTCTTTCGCAGCAGAAAAGGTAGGGGGAAATAGTCTACTCGGCTTAGGCATAGTACTGAGATAGAGCGACGGATGTTCTATCTGATTATTTGTTCTTGGTTTACTTTAATTGATGTTCCCCGAAGCTGGAGTTACCACTACGGGCTAATGGCATGGACATTGCAACTAGCCTCGTGGATCTAGTGGTGGACGGCTCGTTTGGTCCCAATCCAGCTCTATTTTTTTTTTTTTTTAGCAATACGTCTGCTCTGATAGGGCGAGACCTATAAAATCACCTCGGTTTCTTCATTAACCTAAGGAAGTTTAACTGAAAAGCCAACTTATTTTTGTGTCATTTAATCGAATACACCAAATAATTTGGCGTCTGCTAAGGGATTTTTTTTGTTCACTATCTGCTCTAATTATGACGTCCAGAATATCTGCGGCCAACGTGAAATTTTAATCTCAACACAAACGCGGATTTTCAGTGGGCAGTGGTGAACTTGGTGAACCCTGAAAAAAATAAAAATAAATCATAAATCTTTCTGGTAAGGCACAGAACACAGTTACGCGCGCATAGAGGTACCACAAATCACACGGAAACTCCACTATTTGAAAATCGATTATCCCTGAATAGCGGAATAACGAAGTAGCGCATTTTCAGCGGGTCTTCAAGCCAATTTAAGTGAATAAGTGATGGACAACTAGATTGTCCTATCCCAGCCCTTTTCAGTTTAACTAAATTCTAAAATGTACAAGTTTACTCGAGAGGAACTTTACCGCGATTGGGCCATACACCGTCTCATCATCCGAATGATTTGAAGGAATTACACTTTCTAATGAGCTGAACATACTAAGGGAACGTTTTCGCGTGGTTGATCCCGTCCACGCGAAAATGAGGAAATCGATCGGGCGTTGAACGGCTGAGGAAGATGGTTTGATCCACGCGAAAATGCCCATTCAGCTGGATGGGAGCATGAGTGGGAAGGTCCACACAATATGCCCGTTCAGCTCAGTGCTGCCCTCGGAGCGGTGTTGAACGGAGGCTTCCATTGAGCCTGTTCATCCGTTCACGCGAAAATGACAAAAAGATAGAAGGCATCCTCGCGAAAATGTCCGTCGAGCTCGGTGAGAGGTGGACGTGACCAGAGCGAAAACGTCAGCTAACTCTCATTTAGATTATCCTTCACATACTTAGCGCTTGTTTAGTATCATCATAATTAGACCTAAACATACGTGCCTTTCCTGAAAGTGGAGACTGATGGCACTGCAGTAAGAGGTGAGCTCGGAGCTACATTCGGGCTTTAAGGAAGCTTATTTGTTAGATTACCATACTGGCCGAGTTGTGGTCGTTAATCGATCTTTGCTTTGTGCCAAGAAAACACCTGGCAAGGTGTATGCCAGTAATCAACACATTCATCATGTTTATGTAGCGGCTAGAAAGGTATTCGTGTCGACGGTCTGAAAAAGTTGTGTGTTGAAAATAAAGGTAATAGGAAATAACGGAACTCATAAATAATTTGAATTATTGGCCACGGGGAGGGATCTTGTGCTACTATTTGCTTGTTTCTGGATATTTAAAATTTTCGAAGCTGGAGCTTGTCTCAATGTGCTATGTAGACCGAAGAGTTTGTGGTGTGACAGGTTCAACCCAGATTTACTCGTACCCGTATTAAACAAGTGCGCAAGCGCTCAAACGTGGAGAGTGAATGTAAAATGTTTATCACATCTTCTATACGAACAGAGTTAGAACCAAGACATTTCAGCTCACCCCCAATGCTGTCGGTCAGTCGGTAAAAATTAACCGAGTCGGCGCGAAGCGCCGCGACTTTTCGTCAAAACAGTAGATTTTTTTCATGAAAACAGCCGGTTTTTCTGAAAATGTGTCGATTTTTTTCGAAAATGTCATTTTTGTCGTTGAAAACAGATGTTTTTTCTGCAGAAAAAATCGGTAAAAAATTACCAGCCAGTCGGTAAATACCTCGTCCCCCCCCCCCCCAAACATTTTGGCTAGTAACGCCTCTGAAGCTAACACGTCGAGCCGACCTATCTGCTTTGTTTTCTTGCTTGGTTTCATCGTGTTGTGTCTTTATCGGATGCTTGGAGTTCCGATCTAGTGATAACGATCATGATCAGTGGATTTGTGGATTTATCTTGTTGAGCAGGCAAAACGCGTTTCAGTAATAACCGGTGTTCGGCAGTCCGGGTATGCAAGACAGCGGGGTTGAAAGGCTGGAGGTATGTCCTTGGCTTTGAAAGTGTTGACCTTCCGGTTTTCAGAGAAAGTTACATTTCGCGTGTTTTGATGTATTTGCTCGTTTACTGGGTTCTTAAGCCGGTTTATATTTGTTTGAAATAACGTACCTGCTTTGCCACCCCTTTTCCGTTGCCATTTTTCTTGTTGTTATAGGTACAAATTGAATTCCGCAATGCAGCGCCTCTAGGCAATTGGCTTATTTTAAAATCAGTTTTTGGGATCCTAAAACGTAAGGGGAGGGATGCCTATGACTTCCTAAAAGTTGTCCGTCTGTAAGCGCGATAACTCTCGAACGGAATGGAATAGTTGCGTTTTTGATCCGAATTCTCCGTTCCGAATTCCCGCTGATTCTCGTACAAATTACCGTTTTTGCTCCTCTGACTTCTCCATTCTCGCTTTTGACAAAAACACTCATTTTGCAGCTCGTCGCAACCCGGTATACATGTATATGCTTGAACACCCGAACTCTCAGGGAGGAGAGAGGAGAATCGACAATTCCCCATCGGAGCAAATTCTCGATTCTGCAGAATCGCGAGGCTTTCCCCGTTCTCGATTCTGACAAAAACGCAAGAAAACGACAATTCACTTCTTCTGAATGTCCAAAACGCGAAATAAGAGAATTCGGAGGAGAATCGCGAGGAGAATTTGGATCAAAAACACAACTAATATATTTTGTTCAAACACGGAAAACGGTGTAGGTGTTTTTAAAATACTTGGATGTGTTTACGGACACTTTCCGTCCCTACAGAACCAGAAATATTGCACGAACAAGAGTTCAATTCAAGAGTTAATTTTATTTTTCTCATAAAGATTATCTGACATACAGACGGCCAATGGCTTTTTGAGATAAGAAGTATTTGGTTTGCATCATTTTAGAATATGCTATAGACTGTAATTTTGGATGGAAGTGAATTCTAGTACCAGCAACCTGGCACACTTTGATCTGGAACGTAGCTGGTGTAATGAGTACGGTGTTTAGTATCCACTAATGCAGGTTGCAGGCGCTGTAGCCGGGATCGACTAAAAAGAGGCACGGCACGAGATAGTGTAGGAGGCACGAGTACTAAAAAGAGGCACGAAAACTAAAAGGGCCCCTTCACAGGCTTGGGAGTGAGGGGTACAACCAATATTCTAACGTGCCTTCTTTTAGGCTCTGGAGTTACAAACTCTCACTTACTTGTCTACTTTTCTTACTTGCTAATTACTTTTTATTACTCGTGCCTCTTGCGCCGTAACGTGCCATGCCTTGCCTCTTTTTAGTCGGTCCCGCTGTAGCCGGCTTCTGCTTGCAATCTTGCACTCACTTGAACCCAATATTGCTTACCTTAATTGTGTAGGAACATTTAGCAATCTTGCACTTACGCGGAACCAAGTTTGGCACTCTTCATCAAAAGCTTAATCATGGTGACGTATACCGAGGGAGTTGTGACTTGCGGAGCATTACATACAAGTGTTGCGATCATCCGTTACACTACCCCCCCCCCCCCACCCAGTCGAGTAATCCGATGCATGTATTTGTGACAGACCTGATATCGATCTAGATGGTCCCACGGCCGCACTTGTATGAGCTGGCGACATGGACGTGGAAACGTTAGAACGCTTTATATTTAACTCCAAAATCACTAATTAATTATGGAGTAATTTAAGTGAGTTCATGCAGAAAGCTTTGCTTAAGAAATGCTATAGTCGGTAGGACCTTGCTGTGGCTAGTGACCAGAAGTCGTGTGAGCGTGAGATATGTTGGCTTCGTCACGGTCTGGTATAACCACACTGACATATCACTTAGTTTCCCTCTTGGTGTCATTTGATTGTCTATACGGTTATCACTAACATATCCTGGTCAATATTTTATGCGTCTTGAACACGACTCGGGGAAGGTCAAGGGAAGTAGATTTACTGATGTTTACGCCAAATTCTTCCATCATTGTCGCTCAACCTGTCTCTCTTGTAATTTTTAAATCCCTAAATGTAGTGTCGTAAATTTGGTCGTCTATGCGCAGGATTACTCTGGAATTGGGTAGACTCAAACATGGTCTGAGGATTCTTTGTGTTAAAAAAAAGGTCAAGGCCGTGGATGGGCTTTGATCTTAGTCCTATACATATCAGCGTGTGGATATCAATTAAAAAGTGATTTTTTGTTGTAACTAAACGGACTGTCAATTATCGGGTAAATGAACATGCTGAATCCATATCTGAGCTTTGTTTTCGCTCCAGACAAGTAGTTCAGTTAGAACCTGGCAAAAAAAGAAAATTTATGAGAAGGAATCTGGGCAAGACCGGATATTAAAGACATTAAAGGACCCCTCCCACTATTTACTCTTCAGTTTACAGTATTTTAAAACATTTGGATACTCTATAACTAGGCCAGGCTTTCAACAAATAACTCACGGTTTTGGCTATTTTAAGCCTTTTCCGAGACTCGTTGACTTGTAGCGAAAACAGGGAAACAGTTTACATAATGTTTTTTTCTGATGGAAAAACTTCTTGCAGACAACCGTCGACAGCGTCAGACTTATCGAAGGTAGCACAGCACGGCAAGTGAAAAAAATCAGCGTGGTTTTGTTTGAGGGGTTAGAATGTACCGTACGAAATTGGGGTCTCCGGGCTTAGAAATATATGGCGTGATTCTGGAAGTAGGTTGCGTTACAATTATAGGTAAGATAGGTTCTTTCAAACAAAACTGAGGATTCTTTGGGTCGAAAAACAGGTCAAGGTCGTGGATGGGCTTTGATCATAGTCCTATAGATATCGGGGTGTGGGTATCAATTAAGGAGTGATTTTTTATTAAAACAAAAGAGGCTGTCAATTATGGAGTAAAGGGAATTCCATATTTGAGCTTCGTTTTCGCCCGAGACAAGTAGTTCGCTTAGAACTACAAGAAAATTGACGAGAAGGAATCTAGACTGATATTAAAGACATTAAGAATTCAAAGACATTTTCCAGAAAACATTAATTTTTCGCGCCAGAATAGTAGCTTGATGGAATCTGGAAAAAACAAAAATTTATGAGAAGGTCATAATCTTGGCTGGACCAGAATTAAAGATATTCAGAATTACCGTATGGATCTGGTTAAGACGTTGGTCAGGGAAAAATAGCATGCCTATGCGAAAACATTCCTGAACCAACATCCCAATGGATGTTAGTTCCAGTTAAACTGGGTTCTACAGCACTGGGTCCATCCAGTTACACGTGTTCCATCACAAATGCGCCAGTTTTGTTTTATACAGTTCCAGTACCCGATGAAAAATTTATCTCAGAATAGTACTGTGAAGTAGTACGAAAAAGTAGCATGCAGTACTAACTGATGCTACTACATGCTTCTACTTCAAGGCTACCGTGTTACTGCATACTGCTATTAGCAAGATTGGATGCTACTATGGCAAGGATACTACTGGATACTACTACTTAAGATCGGACCAGTCTGGGGCACATTAAATGATAGTATTATTTGCTATTACATAGTATTACATGCAACTTTTTCGTACTACTACCTTACTACTACGCAGGCTACAGATTTTTCATCAGTCAATTTCTGTCTTGTTTTTCAGGCCAAACAACATTATCGTTTACAACTGCACTTCCGGGTCACACAACCCACTCACATGGGGAACCATTGAATCGACTATCCTCGCCGTGATGAAGAAGGAACCAATGAAGGATGTCCTCTGGCCACCGGGCGGAAGTTTTAAGAGTAGCTTACTACGACACAAAATAGATGTCGCTCTCTACCACTACGCTCCTGCCTATTTGCTCGATACTTGCTCCCGATTGGCGGGAAAGAAACCGGTGTAAGTGATTTATTTTATCGATGGTGGCTTTCGACTGAGGGTCGTTATTTAAGAAACTGCTGAGAGTCGACAACGTCTGAATTTCGCAGCAGAAGCGAAAGTTTTTGTATTTTTTGTGTATTGTTGTATGTGTTTTTTCGGCAGATCGGATTCTTCTCCGCATAGCTAATGGCGGGTTTACACACTGCCTAAAATCCAAGCATAGTTTACGCACGTATTTGAGCTTGAAAGATTTCTAGCAGTACGGACGGATTTATTTATACGCTCGTATTTCAAAACACACGCGGATTTCAAAATACGCTTGTATTTCAAAATAAGCTCGGATTTACGCACTGTGTACACGTAGCATAATCGGAATTCTATCACATTGGTAGATAGAATCAAGGTAGATTACTGTGTCTACATATCCGCGATGATGCAGACACAGTTCTTTGACACATCGCTGTTGCAGGGCTGCCACAGTTCTTTGACTTGTGGAAATGACCCTAACTCCGAAGTATCCCCACTAAAAAATTCGTATCGGTTGATATCTGAACTTTAGGCCACTATAATTTCGGCATTTTGTTGCAGTAGCAGCATTTTGCAAAAGTATAACAGGTGTTCATGTTCGGCTTAGGCTAGGCCAACCGATGGGTATACCCAGTGTTGATAGCCCAGTTTACAAGTCAGGGTTTGTGGTAGACTTCTGCTAACCGTATACCCTCATTGTCCCAAGCTTTTCGGAAATGGAAGATTTCTAGTATGATTAAAGGAGCATTTTCGCAAAATCGGAATCACTTTCCGCTGGTTTTCTGCGAACTAGACAGCTTTTCCTGGTTCAGTCCTCCAGCTTTTCCTCAGCTTTCTGGGGTTTTCTCCAGAAAGCTTTTGACAAAGAAAACAAAAAATAAAGTAAGGTTGATGCGTTATTTGGACGATGCACTTGTGGAGAAAGCTCGCGTTTCTTTCGATGCAATGACGAAGAGTCGTGTCGTAGGAAGGGTAATAGTTCTTTCTCAGCTTCAGCTCGAAGCACATTTGTTGTCTATGTACAAGGCTTTGGTTGAGAAAACATCGCGCAGTGCGCTTCCTTTCATTTGTCATGGATTTAAAGAATTTCATGGAACTGACAGAAATTTAGTCGGATATGACAAAATTCTTAGCTCAAAGTACTTGGCGGTGAAATTACTTGTTTTAGCCACAGACTCAAAAACATAGCGCGGGTGTACAAAAGCTCCGTGGGTTGCAACGTGTGCGCTTACACGTTACAGTGTGCGTGTAAACTATAAAAAAAAAATCTTGCAGTATATGCTACTCGGATTAATCTTGTCTCTAAAAAAATAATATTATCTCTAATTCGGATTAATATTATCTAAGTAGAGATAAGATCAATCTCAGTAGCAAATACTGCAGTTAACTTTAATCCTCACTCGGAGGAACTTTTTTACAGTGGGTGGTGATGTATGTGTTTCTGCGCAATTGTTTAGCAATCCGCCATCCTTATGCACGTTGTCGAAGTGCCGTTTAGCTCTGGACACGAGCTAACTGGCGTATCGCCGCTTATCAATAGGACTATCTGTATAGATCAGTCTCAGGAGCAGATGTAGAGGGTTTTCTTGACCATTTATTTTAACAAATGTAACGTAAACAATTGTAATTTATTTGTCGAATCGGGTGTATTTTGTATAGTATTTATGTTGGAATGGTCCAGATGGTTTAGGCATAGTTCTGTTTTATACATTATTTTGCACTCCTACGTTCTACCTGCAAATTTGCAATTGCAGGCGAATAGGATTTCTCCTAATATACGCCTTCATGGGCAGGGGCGTCGCAAGGGGGGGTGCGGGGGGTGCTGCACCCCCCCACCTTTTTGAGATTCGGTAAAATTTTGGGCCGGAGGCCCAAATTTTTACTAAATTTGCTTGGTATTTTTGTCGATTTACGGGGATTCGGTAGTTATACAGGATCCTAAATAGGCTATCTGTACAAATATCTTCGGTATAATGATCGGGATTCGGTATAATTGCCACTATTCGGTAGTTATCACGAATTTGGTGAGAGAATTTACTGAAATCATTTGGTAATTTTTCGATGCCGGAACTATTCGGTATATTTATGGAGATTCCGCAGTTACACAGACTCCCGAATAAGCTATTGGTTTGAAATTATTCGGTATCATGATTGGGATTCGGTAATTCATTCAGTATAATTTCAGGAAGTTAACCACGTATCCTGACTTTGTTCCAGTTTCGACGAAAGTATACCGAATATGAATATTGTTCGGTAGTCTTTCGATACCAAAACCATTCGGTATAATAACCGGGATACGGTATACAGAATCCCGAACACACTATCGGTCTAAACTTATTCGGTATAATAACTGGGATTCGGTAACTTATTCGTTGTAATTGCCAGGAGTCGGAAGTTACCACGAACATCTAAACTCAGAAGAAGTCGAGGGAAGCACTGGCCGCAGACAAAAGTGATGATCTATGATATCATCGATAGTCCTTACTTTTTATTTTGGATCCCAAAAAGAGTATCTAATCATAAATATTTCGAAAATTCCGCCTGCAGCATTTTTCGTAATATTCCCTATTTTGTGGAAGGGGACGTCATTTGACGGGGGTTTTAAGCCAGTTTTAGGATTGAGATTTCGAAACATTAAAAGCTAGAATTTGGATGGAAATTAAATTTGGCAGGAAAAATCCAAAACAAAATTTCGCCTGCGGCGCTCACTTTATGTAAACAGGTAGTATATTGACTAGACTACAGTTGCTGCTGCTGCCGGAACGTCGCTCCATCCGGTTTCTGGAACTTCTTAGAGGCTCGGTATTACATCAACGGTAAATGATAGTAAATTTGTAAGAGAAGCAGTTCAATTTTAGCTTACAAAAAAAAAATGGATTTTGAAAATTTTCGCCTGCGGCGCTCGTTTAATTTGCTATTGGCTATAACAGATAGTAGCTGTTACTGCAATCATGCCCGGCAATATGTTCTCGATGTGGGCTTCGCCAAAACGCCGCCTAATAGTTGGCTTATCAACGTTCATGCTGCCTTTTATTGTTACTCTTCCTACGTAATCGTTTCTGTTCCATAATTTAAAGCTCGAATTCTTGGTTCTAGGATTCGGAAATTTTTTTGAAAGATACGGTAAAATTTTGGCTCTGCACCCCCCCCCCCCCACCGAAAATGCACTTGCGACGTCCCTGTTCATGGGTGATGTCTTGTTGAGGTTTCCAGTTGAATCTCCACTGTTTGCCTGACCACTCCTTGTCAAAATGTTGTTTGTAACTAGTTGTTGTTTGGCAGGTAACAGTGGATTCTGCTAGTGCGTTCCACAAGTTGATCGATCTACTTGTGAAGAAGGTCTGTGCATGCCGCTTCAGTACAGGCCTCGTCGTCAGCTTTTCGAGGGAAATAAATAAATGAATTCCTTTGCTTCTAGTTTGGTCAAGATCCACGACCGTGCCTCAAAGGCCCTCAGCTGTTTGGAGCACTTCACCACGAATCAGTGGACTTTCCATTGTAACAATACCATGTCCCTCCTGGATAAAATGTCCAGCGAAGATAAGCGAGTGTTCTACTTCGACGTCAGGAATATAGTCTGGAGAGAATACCTCAGCACCTACTACAAGGGGACGAAGAAGTTCATCTTGAAAGAAGACGAGGACAGCCTCCCCGCTGCCAGAAAGCACATGAACAAGTAAGTAGGTGGTGACGTGTCTGATGGCTCATTCTTTTAGCAACAACAGAAGAAAGCTAGACAAGGGAGTGCGCCTAGAAGTCATTGATTGTGGAGTTTTCAACAATGAAACCACCTTCCTTTTGCTTCCTTAAAGGACCTCTTACCTATAATACTAACGCAACCTACTTCCAGAACCACCACATATGTTTCTAAACCCGGAGACCCCAATTGCGTATGCCACATTCTAACCCGTCTAACAAAACCACGCTAATTTTATCACTTGTCGTGTTCTGCTACCTTCGATGTGTATCGCTCCGTCGACGGTTGTCTGCGAGAAGTTTTTCCATCAGAGAAATCCGGTTATGTAAATTAAAGTGTTTCCCTGTTCTAGCTATAAGTCAACGGGTCTCGCAAAAGGCTTAAAACAGCCAAAACCGTTGGTTATTTGTTAGGAGCCCAGCCTAATTTTACAGTATTCAAATACTGTAAGTTCTAGCTAATTTTAAAGCATTCAAATACTGTAAGTTCAAGAGTACATAGTGCGAGGGGTCCTTTAATGAAACAACCGATAATCGCTGCAGGAAGATGGATATAATCTTGTCCTTCTATCCATGAAGTCACTTATCGAATTTGTAATTCCCGACTTCAGTGAATGCCAATACCATATAGGATCTCTCTAGATGGCAAGTATATCTTACCACGCGGCTTCTTGTTACTTTCTGCTTACAAATCTGACCCAAGATCCCACATGCGAGGTGCGAAACCGGCCATCTTGTGGATTGACATCTATTTCGGTGATTTTAGGATAGTAGTATACATGTGGGTATAAGAGTTGGCTGGGGTAAGCAACCGTTAACGTTTATGGAAATCGATCAAGAATCTAGCGAAGCAGCAGGGTCTACGCCACTTGCAAAATTTGGACTAACATTTCTCCCAACATTTCTGTTTTCAGAAAAGAAACGGGACGAAGTTGCTCAATGGCGACCTGAAAGCTAAGTCTTACTCTCAAAATGGCGGTTCGAACTTCGCAAAAAGTGGAGAAATTTACTCTCATCCCACCGCTTGATAAGATCTTTTAACCTGTGGGTTTCTTGTTTCTATGACATTCAGTTTAGTTCACTACGGTTCCAGCTGACCAGATTCTCGTCTATGGTATTACGCTGGTGCTGCCTTCAAGACAATCGGAGTTCTTGTACTTTGCGTCATCATGTTTCTGTGGTTCTGTCGGGCCTTACAAAACTGTCGGAATACCTTTAAACCGTTCACAAGAATTAGATCTTATCTTACAAATTTCATAGCTCATTGGTTTTCCAATCATCAAAACTGATAGACTTGTGCCTAACCGCACAGTTGATTCAGATTTGTGCCTGATCACGTTCCTGCCAGCCCCATGACAGAATTGACATTCAATAAAATTTCAACTCCTACTGGTACACTGCGTGCTTTTTTGTAGTTCCAGAGACAAGAATCATTTTTTCTTCTTTCGTGACAAGACTATACAGCGATAGAGTGGTAGTACTATTCATCATTTATTAATGACGAAAAAGGTCAAGTTTGGTGGTAACGCTGTGACAGCTGCTTTTGAAAAATAAAATTCTATTCTACTCTATCAAAAATTCCTGATCATTGTTAACTTAAGGGCCGAATTGTAGCCACTAGGACGATTTCTCGACGTCTTCCTTCCACAATAATTTTCCTCGGTTTTTGCTACGTGATTGTCAGCCACGAGAAAAGCAGACAAAAATATTCGCATCCCAACTCCACGGCTGACCATGTGAATCCATTATAAACCCCTATTCCGTAGACAAGAACGAGATCGTTGAGCTGGTGTGACTTGTATTCTTTAGGATCTTTTTACTATAGATTTATTTCTAAATCCCGCCCCTTTTTTTCAGAATGAAGACTTTCCAATACGCCAGCCGCATCGCCACTGCCATCCTTGTCTGGCGACTCATTGCAACACGCTCAACTGTCGCTCACAGCGCCTGGGAGAAATCTTTCAGTGCTATCGGTGGACTGTTCGGTCGCTACGTACTCGGGCGATAATGTACCATACGTTCCCAACAGTGGCTAGCTCATCGTTCTCGCAGATGTACCAACAGTTCTGACAGATGGTGTGCCGAGGCTCGTCAGCCCAGGGCGGACTTCGCCGGCCGGATATTTGTGTCGCTTGACTTTCGGCACCAAGTTGAAAAAAATGCCTTCGCCGTCCAAAAAGAAGAAAAATATTGTTTTAAAAACTACTTCTTTCTAGGTGGATCACTCAGTTTAACTGCCAGGTAGCTTTCTATTTCCGTTGCCGTAAAATGGCTCGGAGAAGCCAGTTCTAATATTTTTCTTTGATTTTTTAATCACAGTTATTGCTGAACCAGTGCAATGACTTTTGAATTTTCCCGCAAATTCCGGTACTTCCGCGAACGACATCGACATAAAAATTGGCTCGGAGAGGCAGTGGTCACAAAGTTGTTTGGACCAAGGAGTCTGTCTCAATTATTGGTACATCTGCAGTCATTTGTTATCAACCTGGTTTGTTAGGGTAATCAGGGAATGATGATTGTTCGTTATCCCGTCCGATTGATACAGTTGGCATGTCTGAAATGTGTGAAGTGTATAGTATATCTGCAGTTTGTGAGGGACAGCTCAGTATAATCAAGGTGTATCCAACTGCCATGTAAACGGTTATCCAAGTTCAGTGCAAGATCGTTACGTTGCTCAGAAATATTTTCAGTTCTATAGAGAATATATTTTTATATGGTATAGACATTATGCCGCCGGACGTATTCTATTTATATTATTTTATAAGCGACATTTTCTTAGATTTTAATACAATAGGTTGATGGTTTAATTTGTGTTAATCTTTTCGTTTACGTATAGTTGCGGAAGGGTTTTTGGCGTCGGAAAACTTCGGATCAGAGTACGGATTCCGGACACGGTGATCTCGGAATCGCAACTTCACTGACCTTCCATTCGACATTTACCATTTTTATAGGTTATTTGAACAAATTAATGCATTATATTAACCCACTACACTTATTCTAGTTCAAAGAGCGAAGTGTTTGAAAATAAAATAAACAAGACCAAAGGTTTCGATGGGATCCCAATATTTAATATTTGACCTAGACAATCTGGTCTTGTAGATATCCGGTCTTCGCCAGACTCTTAAACATTTTTACTATTAAAATTTAGCAAGAGATCAAAGCCAATGATTAATCATCTGAGAAAACCAAGTTCAGGTAAGCATGGGTGTTTGCCCTACGCGTCATATCTACTTTGACGAAATTGATCAAAACTTCCTGCCTTACTTCTCTCGAGTTTCCGGTTTCGGCCGGATTCCGGGCAAACTACTTATCCGGCACAAAAAATAAAGCTCAATATGAAGCAGGTCCCTTACCCCTACATGGTTCCTCTAATCAACTTCAGAGACAAACAAAATTTCCGGTTTTCACGTGATATCGGGCGAACTATTTGCCCGGCGAGTAAATAATTTTCATATACGGGTCCAGCATGCCTTCTTACCACTACACCGAAACTGTAAACAACATCACCTAAAACGAACTATATGTCTAGGTAGAAAATGATTGTAATATACGGAACCTGCACCTCTTCTTACCTCTAAATCGACTGTATCATTAGCTGTTAATAATATTGTTCACCCCTTAATTTGAACCCCCAACCCTAAATGTAGGGCTACAGAGCTGTGAACTCAATCTATCCCTTGACCCAGGGAATCCTCACACCAAGTTTCATCAAAATATCTCATTTCCTTCAAGAGTTATCGTGCTTATGGACAACTTTCAGGAAGTCCATAGTTATCCCACCACTAGAACATTGTTCAAATAGGTGTAATAAGCTGAATAGCTCTATATGCGATGTTTCCGTTTTAATCCACACGCCTGTTCTAATAAGAACTCAATAGGTTCTAATCGATGCAGCATTCGGTGTTGCCACGCTTCTGCAATTTTTCGAGCTTCTAAAAATCAGAAAAAGTGTTCATACGGCTTACACACGCCTGTTCGAATAGGAACTCAATAGGTTTTAATCGATGCAGCATTCGGTATTGCCACGCTGATGCAATTTTTCGAGCTTCTAAAAATCAGAAAAGTGTTCATACGGCTTAACACACGCCTGTTCGAATAAGAACTCATTAGGTTCTGATCGATACAGCATTCGGTGTTGCCACGCTGATGCAATTTTTCGAGCTTCTAAAAATCTGAAAAAGTGTTCATACGGCTCAACACACGCCTGTTCAAATAGGAACTCAATAGGTTCTCATCGATACAGCATTCGGTATTGCCACGCTGATGCAATTTTTCCAGTTTCTAAAGATAAAAAAAGTGTTCATAGGTATACGAGTACAATTTGACGCCCTTTATATAGTAAAAAGCTATTCGATAATAGCACGACAGGATGGAATGGTTATTCCCGTCTGTCAGTAAAGTCCAAGACGGAGCCATATAATCGGTTTACTCCACCATAGACGAACCACCGATTTTATTAAAGGACACCTGAACAATGAAACCATACTTGAACACGCCATGGAGAATGCATTTACAGACATGGCCACGGAGAGCATTCTTCTCCTGAGCGTGTCCTTTTCAAAATAGGGATGTTCGTTTCTCGAGGTTTGCACATGCAGACTCTCAAGACAAAAAGCGCAATTCATTCAAATCTGTACAGCGCTGGCCGGATCGTATCGGAATTTCTTCTAGATATACGTTTGGGCTTATATTTATAGTTGAAAACGGATATGTTAGCTGTATTTTTTTTTTACAGCTATATGAAGTTGAAAAATCAACTGATCACTATAGTCAATATGTAAATATAGCTCTAATAACATTAACTGACGTATCCGTTTTGTATTTGATAGTGCAAAACGGATACGTCAGCTGAATTTTATTGGAGCTATATTTCGGCCCTTCTTGGCAAAGGTCCTCTTCAGGCTCAAACCGCTCAAGTTGGGAAAACGAACTTGTGGGAAACACAAAACTAAAGATTCTAGCCTAGCGTTAAATATTTAACTTCGTAAATTCCTTCGTGAGTCTTTTTTTTCGTTTTTCCAACTTGAGCGGTTTGAGCCTGAAGAGGACCCTTGCCAAGAAGGGCCGAAATATAGTTCCAATAAAACTCAGCTGACGTATCCGTTTTGCACCATCAAATATGATTCGCAGTCAGGTTGGGCTGAAGGAATATTTATCCGTTTTGCACTGTCAAGGATGCCTAGTGGCTGTCTAATCATCGTTCGGGCTGCCTTTTAGTGTTTGTACCTCATAATTTTTGTTTTTGCGGTTGATAATTTAAAGCTCGAATAGTCAGTTTTTCAGTTAAAAATTTGGCCCCCCCCCCCCACACGAAAATGCACCTGTGACGCCCCTGGTTACGCTTACTTTATTCAAATTGTGATTGGCGCAGTTTAGAAATAAACTTGCCTGGGATTTCCAAGCAAATGCTGAGAAAATCGACTGTTTTTAATAACAAAGAAATGATGAACAAGAGAAATCTGTCTCCAATAATTTTTACTATATGATAAGCCAAAGAGAAGTGTACGTGGTCGACGTGCGCCAAGATTTCGGAAAGTAGTACTTTTTTTTCAAAGTAGTACTTTGTGCCGTTCTGGGTAGTACCATTAATTTTGTTCGAGTGTCAACCATGCATACGAGCTCCAGTTGAAATTATCTAATGTCCAAAAACGACAAAAAACGATTGGGATGCTATCTTGTGCAATATTTTGTACTAAATTAGAACTTGCCTGCCAACAATTAGAATTTCACAACAGGTGTCTTTCAAATCGCTTTTTCTGTCCAGCTTCAAATGGCTCTCATGAAAAGTAGCGTTTTTGGACATAAAACAATTTCAAATCGGATCGTATATCGAGGGGTTACTAACTGTCGGTTTCACTGTTTATTCGAGAGCCGGGCACACTTCGGTCACAGGTCGGGCACAGTCGAGCACACATCGGGCATAGTCCTGCCCACTTCGGGTACACGTCAAACACAGTAGGGCACGCTTCGGGCACACGTGGGTGGGGGGAGGCGGTAAACGGATTAGATGAAACTTGGGTCGTACAAAGCTCATGGATCAGATCCAAGGTTATCGTTAGCCCGGAATGAATCCGGCCCAGGTGGAGTAGTTGTTCTGCAGTATTCCAGAAGTGATTAGATTCAAGAGAAACTCGTCAGGGTGGTAGAAGGAATTGTACTAGATGTGTTTTGATAGGAATTCGAATAATCAGTCGTGTGAGTGTAAGAACAATTACTGGATAAGACTGATTTTTAGCAAAATCCACCTATTTATTGTGATTATGAACCTGTGTGTTTACGGTCTGCAGTTATTCAATTCAGCTAGAAAAGGGATGAAAGTAAAAATAGAGTGGACCAGAGCCTTCACAGTTTAACTATGTTACCCGATAAGTAAGGGTTATCTGTAATGTACGACCCTCCCTCGATTCCCCAAGCTGGCCCAGTGAATAGCAAGAACACGCCATGCGAGATGCTCAATGCGACAGCAAATAAAGAATCTGATAAACCAGTCACAATAGTTGCGTTTCTGCAGCTACCATGGAATCTGATACCACGGTCTAAAGTCGTTTTTGCAGTTGCCGTGGTATCTGATACCACGGTCAAATGGCGCTTTTGCAGTTATGTGGTATCTGGCCAGATACCACAGTATCCGATGTTCAGATATCACGGACAGACCGTGGTAACTGATCGCGGTATCTGAAAAAGTAATCCCACTTTCACCATCACCGCCATAGAGCCTAGGATTTTGTCAAAGTGGTTCGAAAGAAGATTGGCACTGAGTGATGTGACTAGATATCCGTTTTCTTTGGAGATGTCTTCGAAAAGCGCAATTTCGGCAATTGTCGTTTTTGCAGATCTAGTTAAATGGTTGCAGATACCATGGTATCTGGAACAAGACCAAAGGTTTCGATGGGATCCCAAAAATCTAATATTTGATCCAAACAATTGGGTCTTGTCTTCGCCAGATCCAGTCTTCGCCCGGCTAATCATCAGAGAGAACCAAGTTCAGATATACCTCTATAAGCCATATCTATTTTGACGATACTGACCGAAACTTTCTGCTTTACTTCTGCCAACTTTCCGGTTTTGCCCGAATTCCGAGCGAACTGCTAGTCCAGCAAAAAAAGAAAATTCAGAAACGAATCCAGCGGATCTCTTTCTCCCTGTAAAGAACATATCATCAACTTTAAGTAAAACTTTGACTTAAAAAAAAATTCCGGTCGAAACCAGATTCCGGACTAATTATATGCCCGGGTAAAAAATTATTGTCATACACAGACTTAGCGTCTCTTCTTACCCCTAAATCTGTCATCTAATCAACTTCAAATAAAACTTTCGCTTTTAACAAACTTTCCGGTTTTGGCCGGATTCATGGTGAACATGTTGTCCGGTGAGAAAATGGTTTTCACCATCGTGTTCAGCATGTCTTCTTACGCCTAAATCGAACATTTAATCAACTTCAAATGAAACTTTTACTTTTAACCAACTTTCCGTTTTTTGCCGGATTCCGGACGAACTAATTGTCCGGCAAGAAAATGGTTTTCACCATCGTATTCAGCATGTCTCCTTACCCCTACATCAAACATTTAATCAACTTCAAATGACACTTCTACTTTCACGAAACTTTCCGGTTTTTGCCGGATTCCGGACGAACTACTTGTCCGACAAGAAAATGGTTTTCCCCATCGTACTCAGCATGTCTTCTTACCCCATAATCGACTATCAAATTAGCTGTTTAAAAATATTTTGTTTGTCCCTTAATTTGAAACCCCTCCCCCACCCTCAAATATAGACCTACATAGCCCATCTTCGAACTCGACCTGTACTTTGACCCAAAGGATCCTCCCATCAAGTTTCATCAAAATATTTCATTGCCTTCGAGAGTTATCGTGCTTACAGACGGACAGACGGACATTTTTGCGATGTCATAGGTATCCCTCCACTTACGTTTTGGGATCCCAAAAACACAAGTAAACTTTCTAGAGCTACCTAGTGTGTTTTTCTGTGTAAAGTAATTGACTGTTAGCCTAGATGGCGCTGAAAATTTGGATTATGCCAGCTTTCTTTGGAACGCTGACGAAAACGGACAGTTTTTAAGATTCGGAGTTTTACAACTTTTCCCTTGTTACAAGTCAAGAAAAAGCCTCAAACTGGATAAACTTCCCGAATATTTACGTGATACCGTTGATTGGTTTATGGGGTAAGCTTCCTTTTTGTGACCTCTGCATTCAGTTTGCTTGACTCAGGCCTAGCCTAGCCCAACCAAGTCCAACATGGTCGAAAGTTCAGAACCGAGCTGGAACCAGCAGGAACAGAGTACTGGAGTAGTCAGAGCAAGGCTTGCTGAGCGGACCTTTGGAGGGAAAACTTTGAGCCTTGTCATCTAAGTTGAAGTTCAGTATTTTTCTTGTTTTCTTTGGTTCTTGTTTTCTTTGTTGACCATTGCATCGATTATTTAGAGTGTGGTCACACCTGCCTTATTTCTGTGCAAAATTAGGCATGGAAGTGGTCACACTAGATGCTGACTAGATGCAAGAAAAGGCAGCTTTTTGGGTTGCTGAAAAATAAATAAATAAAAGAATACAATAGCCTATGCCTAGGGTAGCCGGCTGTGACGAAAAAACTTGGCCACAATATTACCATGAACTTTAAAACTGAATTTTCCAACAAAATGAATAAAAAAACAACAACAGCAGTAGAAATCAAATCTTTTCTTTTACTTGAACGCCCATCATTGCTAGATGACATTGAATTGATTGCATATTCATGGGGGCCGGATGTTTGGTCTTCATACATCAAGCTGTTTTTTCGTGAAAAATCTTATTTGGCAACACTATGACGGAAACGTTGACGGGTTCGTCAAAATCAGCAATCAAAACAATTTTGCACATGTATGCATGGTAATTGTATAACTTTTGACTGACTTATTGTTTTTAAAGAGTCAAAGTAAGTTTCAAGGGCTGGTTATTGGTCACTGTACCCTAATTCTGAATGTTGTTGTGTTAAATTCAGGATATCAGTTAGAATGAAACAGCATTTGTGATTGTCACAGGCAAATAGACTGGTATTTTAGTGCTGTTCACTACAAAATTAATGTTATGAAGTATTTTCTCACTTGAAAAAAATCTGTCAAACAGATGCTTCACGGCCCTTAAGGATTTTTAGAACCTCCCCACTGACCAAAATAGTCTGCACAGATTTAAGACTCATTTTCAGCCGAGAACTCTGTGCAGATTTTCGCGTAGATTTTAAAATTGGCTCCATTTTGAGACCGGTTTGACCAGACTCTTAGAGCACACCTTTCACTACTGTAAGGACATAGGGTAGCGCAAAAAGCAGCAGCAGCCCAAATTTGCTCATTTTCTATAATGAAAAGATAAATTGTTGTGAATTTGTCTTCTTTGTTTTCAGTTTTTAACTATCTGAAATAGCTTTCAAAATTATTTAAAATGCACCAAGATTCAGGAATAGGGATTAACTTATCTATAGTATGTCCAGCAGTAAGACTGCATTAAGATATCCTAACTAACTTACAGTAGTGGTATGCTTATTTGACCAGTTGCTTAAATGAAAACAGTGCAGTTTTGGGCTAAATGGTAGAGTGAAGATCTAAAATACCTATTCAGGTGTTTTCAGAGGCCTTTAATTACATAATCTTGCTAACTGGTAGTTAACTTTAGTTACAGTATGTGCATAAAAATGGAAAAGTTCTAAGTCAGCAAACGTCCAAATAAGATAAGATAAGATAAGATAATCTGTATTTGAAAGCTGTATGGCCATATACAGTAACAATCAACATACATAAATACAACCAGCATTCAATCACCACTACTATAATTTCTACGGCGCACTTGCTCTATCTCTTTCCTCAATCTTACTAAACTCTAAAGCTCTTCCAACAAAATTCCCTACTGCGATAATATACCTCGGCGACGTTGATTTCAAAATCCCAGGGAGAAAGCCATCATTCCCCTTTTAAAAAATACTTCCCCTCAAATGTGAGAGGCTACGACACCGCAGGAGAATGTGGCCAAGCATACCTCTACTGTATATTATCATTAATATTACAGGTAAATTAAGGTATAAAAAGTAACTGAACTTTCCAAGAAATTTTTGTTTGACACCAAGGACTTAATATTGATGACCAGCTACAACAGTAAATTGCATGTTCTTAGCAATGTGAGCATCGTATTCACACTTTCTCTTATAGTCTATTTGCAGCTATTTCCAATGTAAACACTAACACCCAGTTTCAATAAAAAATCACAAGACAAAATGGTGCCCGCCATCAGGCCCGTATCCTGGAATTTATTTTGGGGGGGGGGTTGCCTGCTGGTTGGACAAAATAGTGCAAAAAACACATAGATTAGAGGGAAAAGCCTATACAAATGATTATTTTTGTATATTTTTTTTGGGGGGGGAGGTTTCAACCCCCTAGCCCCCCCCCCCTGGATACAGCATTGCCCGCGATGCACCAGCCTTATTTCACGATGTGATGTCATGATTCTCAGTATTTTCTATGCACCAAAATTAATGCACAATCCACTATCTTTTAAATGTTGTTGGCATGCTCCCATAGGAATTTGTGTTCTTCAGATTAAGGATTTAGATGCTTAGCAGCAAGTTAGAGAGGTAATATTGAACTCAAACCAGAGCTAAAGTTCAGGAGAATCATATTACAGTAGCAAACGCTCAGAATTTGAAAGTTATTTATTTAGTAGCTAACTTGGCTTTGGCTTGGCAAGGTAAAGGCACGGCGTTAGCCCTCTGTGCACCAAACTAAACGGATTTCTAATCATTTTGGCAGATAACAACGACGAAAATCATTGAAGGACTGATTGAGAAATCACACGTAAGACAACAGTCCTGTTCGAGACACAAAATCACTAAGGGCAGAGAGGGTCTGCCGTTCTACTTCTTCTTTTAACCGTCCAACACCCAAAATATTTCTCGTATTAACCTGAACAGACAATGAGGAAACCTTTCTCATCAAAATCCCTCTCTGACTCGCAAACCTAGGACATTACAACAGCAAATGTTCCGTCGTCTCGACGATGCCAGTACACTGGATGAGGACAATTTGGAGTTTGGTTTAAACCATAAGTGTGCCTCCTTTCACCCGGCATACAGTGGTTGGTCGTTATTCGAAAAATACAATTGTTCATCCTTCGATCTTTCGAACCAGAAAATGTGGGATCCGATCTCCTGATTATGCCAGTGGTTACATATTGATTTGAGGAAGCCAGTAGCTATATACTAACTGTTTATGTTGCAGAATTCAGGACTATCTGAATACTGTAAAACTGAGCTCTACTTTCAGCAAACTATCCACAGACTTGGCTGTTTTAAGCCTTTTCCAAGACCCATTAACTTCTAGCAAAAATTCAGTAAAATTCATAATGTGTCATGTTATGTGGCAGTAGGAGATAGTCGATCAATCGCTAGGAGCAGGGCAAGTGCAAAGATTAGTGAGGAGTCATTAGGGGGTTTGAAATGTGAAATACAAAATTTGAGTTGCTGGGGTTTACAAATTAATGAATGCAGTTACAGAAGTAGCTTGCATTGGCAATAGATATGATAGGTCCTTAAAGTTTACTGAAAAGCAAACTTATTTTCGTGTCATTTAATTTAATACACTGGATTCTGGATCCTGCAGAGAGATTTTTTCATTTTCCTCTATCTGCTCTAGTTATGACGTTCAGAATATCTGCAGCCGTCCTCACAGCGTAAATTCTACTATGATGCGGGAAATTTTAATCTCAGGCTTTTCAGTGGGCAGTGCTGAGACTGGTGAAGATTGCTAAGTCCCTGAACAAAAAAATCATAAATCTTTCTCGTAAGGCAAACAACCAAAATACAAGTACATAGAGGTACCACAAATCATACGGGAATTCCACTATTTGAAAATGGATTATTCGTGAATAGCGGAACAACGAAGTAACGCATTTCCAGCGGGTCTTCAAGCCAATTTAAGTGAATAAGTGATGGGTAACTAGACTGTGCTATCCCAGTCCTTTTCGGTTAAGCTTTAAAGACCTCAAAGAACTTAATTTTATGAAGTTATTGCAGAGGTCAAAGAGAGAATAGTAGAGATATGCTTCTTTGAATGTTAGTTAGAATCCACATACAAACATGTACTTTTAAATCCCAAATCTTAATGTTCAGGTTTTGCTTCACTCTTATCCTTCGTCTATTGCAGTGTTGCCACTTTCTCTGATAGTAAGTTCGATATCTGATTGCAAAACTCTGTGACGTTGTGGCACCAACAAAAATTTGGTCCTTCTTTTCAGTTTTCAGTAAACAAAACTCAAGGATTCTGAGGTTCCAATTTAATAATAGGAGCTAATAATTGTGAACAAATAAACGGAAAAGAGGTGCCTTGAAATTGGCCGAAATGCTTTGAAATCCCAGGTTTCCAACGTATGTGACAAAAAGCTGTGAATTTGGAGATAGGCTGATTCAAAAACCTGTGATGAATTGCAGAATTATGTGACCAGTGGCAACACTAATCTGTTGTGGATTAGGCATCTATCCAAGTCAAGGTTTCAGGTATATGCCATCATTAAGTATTCACAGATGATTTTTTGTCAGGGTTCAAGGTTTTAATTACACTTCTGTATAAAATCATAATAAATAGAGGGTCAAGCCGGAGACATAAAGTTGATTGACAAAAACCCGGTACAGTATAGGACAAACCTATTTTACATAACTAATTAGATAAGTAAATGTTAATAATTCGATGACCCACCACTTGACGGGAACCCACCCCACAAACCCACCGACACTCAGCAAGATAAACCCGAAAACCCACGAAAAAAAAAAAAATGCACAAGCGAGGGTAAAAAATGTAAGAATCCTGACATCACACCAAATACAAGCGATATAATCTAAATATAACAAAATAAGTGATGAACAAGAGGGTTGAGAATCTGCAATTAACAACTGAATCAAGTGAATGTAGTCTACTCATAGTTTTGTCTTAATATTGTGGTACTTTTATGGAAGAACAAGTTAGGAAATAGAGATTAAAGCGATTTCTAAGCAGAAACATTGTATTTTGAAGTAATATTGAATTGTGAACAGTTAAGTTCTAGAGTAACCATTGAAACTAAAACTTAAAACACGCTTCCAGGTGCTGTTCAGGTTTTATTAGGAGAGCATAATTAGCCATTTTGCCTGACTGGTAATTGTCTCTTGAGTTGACTTTTGTAAGAGGAAGTGGATGAGAAATGCACAATCAAACATTAACTAACATTCAAACAAGTTGTATATGCCTTAATGTAAACTACTCACTGATCAAACTACCTGGCAAAATATTCTATGCCAACATAAACCAGCTACAGCCTGAAGAGGGTCCTTGCCAAGCAGGGCTGAAAAATTGCTGAAGTAAGTCTCAGCTGACTTATCTATTTGCCGGCATCAGCCATGGTTTATAGTCCTATTTGACAGTGTAAAACGGATACGTCAGCTGAATTTTATTAGAGCTATATTTCGGCCCTTCTTGGCAAGGATCCTCTCCCGGCTCAAAGCCGCTCAAGTTGGAAAAACGCACTTGCTGAAAAGCTAACTAATGATTCTGGTTTAACCTTTAATATTTGTCTTGGTGAATTCTTTGGTGAGAGTTGCTTGGAGTTAAAAAGGCTGTTGTGATTTCATTTTGGACACGGCTGCTGTTTTTGCTGCTCGATTGGGTTTGTAGTCACTGTGGACTGAAGGAATACTTAGGAACGGACTGTCTAAACATGCAGGATGCATATAGGAATCTAAGCACGAAGGATGCTTGGCCTTTTTTTGATGAGCATGCTCAAATGGTGACGTGTCGGCATGATGGTCATCAGGCTGAGCCGAATTTGCATCCTTGTCGACAGACTGCTCAACAGCATCTTGTTCATCAAGTACATTTGACTGGTTAGGCCTATCTTTATTTTGGGAGACTTTAGTCACTATTTTAGAGTTGATAGATGTTCCTTCAGCCCAAGCTGACTGCGAATCATATTTGACGGTGCAAAACGGATAAGTCAGCTACGTTTTATTCGAGCTTTATTTCGGCCCTTCTTGGCAAGGTTCCTCGTCAGGCTCAAGCCGCTCAAGCTGGAAAACAAACTTGTGGAAAAACAATTAAAGATTCTTCTATAATATAAGAAGCGCCGAAATATAGCTCGAATAAAATGTAGCTGACTTATCCGTTTTGCACTGTCAAATATTTTAGAGTTGTAATCCGTGTTCTAGAAGTCAGAGGCAAAAATAATTAGACAGCTGCAGGCATGATTTTCAGATTTCTAAAAAGTTATGGTGAATTCCTCAGAATTGCTGACAAATTGGTCTAGTTGTTGCAGTAGCTTTCATGAGAAAATGTATCTTGAAACCTTAGCAGTGATAACTGTGACGGCACTTGCCACCGTCCGCTACAAACCCCGAATTTGAACTCCAATGTCAACAAGACCAAAGGCGTCGATGGGATCCCAAAAATCTAAGATTTGATCCAGACAATTCGGTCTTGTCTTCGCCAGGCTAATCATCAGAGAAACCCGATTTCAGATATTCTATCTACCTATCTATACCTCTATAAGCCATAACTATTTTGACGATATTGACCGAAACTTCCTGCTTTACTATTGCCAAATTTGCGGTTTCGCCCGAATTCCGAGCGAACTACTAGTCCAGCAAAAAATTCAGAAACGAAGCCGGTGTATCTCCTTATCCCTATAAAGAAATCTAATCAACTTTAAATAAAATTTTGACTTAAAAAAATGCGGGTACAACCGTATTCCGGACTAATTACATGTCCGGGTAAAAAATTATCATTATATACATACTCAGCGTCTCTTCTTACCCCTAAATATATCATCTAATCAACTTCAGATAAAGCTTTTACTTTTAACATATTTTCCGGTTTTGGCCGGATTACAGGCGAACTAGTTGTCCGGCGAGAAAATGGTTTTCACCATCGGGTTCAGCATGTCTTTTTACCCATAAATCAAACATTTAATCAACTTCAAATGAAACTGTTACTTTTAACCAACTTTCCGGTTTTGGCCGGATTCCGGACGAACTGCTTGTCCGGCGACAAAATGATTTTCACCATCATGCTCAACATGTCTTCTTACCCCATAATCGACTATCACATTAGCCTGTTTAAAAATATTTTGTTTGTCCCTTAAATTGAACCCCTTCCCCCACCCCCCAAATATAGGGCTACAGAGCCCATCTACGAACTCGACCTTACCCTTGACCCAAACAATCCTCATACCAAGTTTCATCAAAATATCTCATTCCCTTCAAGAGTTATCGTGCTTACAGACGGACGGACGGACAATTTTTGCGATGTCATAGGTATCCCTCCACTTGCGTTTTGGGATCCCAAAAACTAAACTCGTGTGCTCTCTATGTCAAATGCCAAAACACAAAAGAATAGCCTACATTGAATTCAGGACACAATGGAAAACCCACTACCTATTACATGAACATCTCTTAGCCAATGAGTGTAAGCAAGTAAGTAATTAATAAGGAATTTATTTATAGACCGTCGTTTTGAAAAAACGGAGTAAATGAAAGAAAATAAATAAAATATTTTCAATCTTCGGCCAGAAAGAAGTGGATAACTGCTTTAAAAAATTCCTCGAGTCCAAGCTGACCTTGAAACATATATTCAAATAATGCATAAAACAGATGTGTCAGCTACGATGCTTTAGCAGCGATATTTCGGCCCTTCTTGGCAAGGGTCGTCGTCAGGCTGTCAATCTTCAGCGTCAACGTTGGGGAAGGAAACAAACCTGCAATAAATAACTGAAACTTTTATCATATAGAGCTTTCTATCATATTATGCATTTGCGTTATTGCATTTTATGCATTAGAATGTATAACTGCTTTTTCTCTTTCCAAAACTCATGATCTCAGGCTAGCTAAAACTGAATGACCACAGACTAGGCAGTTTATAGTAGTTAACAACCGTTAATATTATTATTATTATAGATACAATAATATTATGTATTTAGTTTCATGAAAAGTTGGGAGTGAATATTAGAGTTTTACAGGAACATATACTTTTTTCTAAAAAAGTGAAAAGGTTGTGATGTAGCCAGGCCCGTATCCAGGAATTTATTTCGGGGGGTGGGGGGGGGGGGGGGCGTTTGCCTTTCAGGGGGGGGGGGGGCCTGCATGTTTAGGGGGGTCAACCCCTACCCTCCAACCTGGATACGGCCTTGGATGTAGCCTACAAGAATTTTGTCGTTATTTTGTTAAAGTTTTGTACTTTAGGCTACTATTAAAAATCTCCAAAGGATTATTTCTATAAAACTAGAGGTTTAAAAAGAGTTACTAATGGAAATGGACAAACCAAGAAAGAATTTATAATAAGTAGCCCAACTTCTTATAAGTATCGCAAAAAGTTCAGAAGGACAGAAAGAAGAAAAGAAAACAGACGGACGGAAAATTGAGGGTATAAATAAAACCCAGGACATATCTGCGATACATCCTCCGTAATCGAAGAATAAAATCGAATGCTCTTCGTCTTTAACGATAAAGAAATAAAAAAAAATCGTTTCATGCAATCGTTAGGACAGAACCAGCTCTCACGCCTGTGTAATACTATAAGATGATTGGTATCTTTTTGTGCCTAATTTGCCAAAGTGCTTTCGTTCTTAAAAAGTATTTTACTCTCGTTACTGAGCCTGTTTTAATACCAGACTAGTTTGCTCTTACCTCGATGCCAGTCAGTTACTCAGCAAATAGGCCTTGCCTGTTAGTAAGTCCTAGGCTTGCTGCTAGTCAATCTAAATTGCCAGGCAGTCCTAGCCCTCTATGCAAAAATAAGGGAGCCTGTCCCGCTACTTCCCCAAGAAGGCCGTACGTTGGCACCACTGATACCTGCCAACTGCCCCTCATATTGCTCGCAGGTTACGATATCGACGGTCACATGGATACTTCAGAGGCTTCCCAGAGTTTTCCTTTCCAAATTTTCGACTGTGAAGGAATTACGTCTTTGTTTACCGTAGCTGGAATCTCTACTTTCGTGTAAATAATTGCAAGCTGAACGTATGAAATATGTTTGGGAGATTTTCAAAGTATCAGTCTGTATCGACTCAAGAGTTGATGGATTTTGAGGAACCTATTTCTTGCTTTTGTCGGTAGGTGGATGGATAACATGATTTAGTGTGTTTTTTCGTGGACTTTACCGTGCGTTTGATTACTGTTAGTGTGCTATCTCCCCTGGCGACATTTGACGGATTTCGCTTCTAAAACTTTTCCGGACCCTGTGGGCTCCTTGGGACGACTTCATAGCCATACTATCGGAAAGCAATCTATTTCCGAAATGAAAGTAATGAAACCAGGATGTTAAATTACGTTTAAAAGATCAATCCATTTGATCATTTGTCGACTTCCGGTTTTGCTGATAGAGTTTGAAATAAAATGAAAGTCCTCCTTAGTTCTCCTAGAAGTTACTCGTTCGTCTGCATGTCCAAAGAAATTGTGGCGAAGCCACATAGCCGTCTTTTTCGAAACATCGAATTAGCCCGAAGCGCAAGTTGAAGGCATTTAACAACGTCTTACAGGGTTAAAAGCCTGTCAAAGTCGATCTAAAACGCAACCAATGGTTCTGATGAAGAACTACCGGAGAAGAAGCAATAGGCTATCTGTTTCATAAAATTAGTTCGATGAGTACTCTGTACTGTCTTCTACCTTCGTGACAAAGCTTTATTTAATTTAGTGTGCGTTTGTCCCTGTCTATACCCATGTCAACCCTATTGAAGGTTGAGGTAAGGGACATGCTAAGGAGGACTCTATGTAGGCCCCACTAGGCTTTTGATAACGGGCTTTGATCTTATCCGATTGGGTAACGTAGTTTTCCTCGGATTGTAGATTGATCTGATAGTTGCATCACATCAAGACGGTTTCCGTGCCGTATTTTGCTTGTTCTAAGAGCTAGGAGCTCGTTTCTCCGCTTGCTTGCAGTGGATTGATGTAGCCACGTCACCCTGACGGATCCTGTCACATCTGGCCGCCGCAGACCTCCAAACCTGCGACTTTCTGTTTATTTTTTACTAGTTGTTATTGGAAAATGTCGTTTTTCAGCGTGATAATCAGGTGCTTTTGCTCTTTTTACGGTCCTAATGGTCGCACAGTTCTGGCTAGCTTTGTCGAAGAAGTCGAAAACCTGTGACAATCCCTGAATTCTGTAACTAGCAGCAACATTGACTGGATTACGGAGGTCTCGAGGCTTTTGTTTTAGCTCAGCCCCTGAATCTGCACCCCTGATAACCCAAAGATCGGAGTTTTCAAATTCTTAATCCAAATATAATTTAAAATTAGGATATTTGCAATTTACTTTAGGCTATTAATAAGAGCTTATCAAGGCATATAACTGAAGTGGTTTGCGAATTAAAGTACGAACGGCGAAAGGTGAGGCTAAGTCTGTTGGATTTTGAAGTCGCAAATCTTTGTATTAGGGGCCCCCGGTAGGCGGTGCTCCTTGCATTTACACTTTCTATCTACTAGCCTATACCTATACGGATTTTTGACAGAATAGCTCTGCGTCGTCCGATTTGCCTACACGTGTTACCCGAGAGCTGATAATCCACTATGTCCAGTCTGATTTGACAAAACAGAACAAACAGTATTGACTTTTATGGCTGAAGCAGGAGCGTCACGACTGACGGGGGGAGGCCCCCCCCTCCCCCAATGTTGTCGGCCAGTTGGTAAAAATAAGCGAGTCGGCGCGACGCGCCGCAATTTTTCGTCAGAACAGTGGATTTGCTCATGAAAATTGGCGTTTTTTTCTGAAAATCAGTCAAATTTTTTCAAAACTCTCGTTTTTTTGTCTTGAAAACAGTCGTTTTTTCTGCAAAAACAGGGTAAAAGTACTAGCCAGTCGGTAAATACCTTACCCCACCCCCCCCAAAAAAAATTTGATTTTGGCTAGTAACGCCTCTAGGCTGAAGTACTTGATTCTCTGTGACCCAAGAGAGTATCGTTCAGCGCTTTGCCAGACAGAATCAACTTGTCCTCTCCCTATGAATTGTTCCACTGGAATGAAACTATCCTGTCAACAAGTGCGCAAGCGCTCAGGCGTGGAGTGTAAAAGTAAAATGTTTATCACAATTATATACAAACAGGTTTAGAACCAAGACATTTCTCTTCTCCAATAACCAAACAAGTATTGAAATAACCTTGTAATCACCCCCATTTAAAAGCTTTAAATGTAAACAAACCGCTAGTATAAATCCAAAGAAATGGTGAACACTGAATGGTCTGCCTGCCAGTCCCACCCTTTAAACCTCTTGTTCATTAGCAAGGTAATAACAAGAGCAATAAACCAATTCGTAGCAGGCTAATCCCCCCTTTGTCACAATTCATTAAGAATGGCATATCATCGATCATATGACAAAACAGTCCAAGAGTTGGAATTGAGACCTGTCATAGACCAACTTAACTCATGGGAAATCTGGACCCAGCTGCCCATGAACGGGAGGGGGATGGGGGGTCGGGACCCATCAAAATGCGTAGTGACACCTTCTTTCCTCAAGTATAACAGCTTAGAGTTCGATTCCAGTCACGGGTCAAACACTTTTTTCATGGGCAAATTTGGGCCCACTTGCCCATAAACGGGGGGGGGGGGGGGGGGGGGTTCAACTCACCCGGTCCCTATGATCCAAAAGCACAAATGAATTTCATCGCCTTATCTCCACTTATTGTCAAATTAAAAACATAAACAAATGGGCAGTCTGGGCCCGATTGCCCTTTGAACCAAGTGGGGGTGGGTAAAAACAATCCTACCAAGTTTCAACTTGATACCTGTTGATTCCTGGCAAGGGTAACGAACTTTACTCCTGGGCAATCTGGGCCCAGTTGCCCACGAACGGGGTGGGTGGGAGAGGTGCAACTTTAAAAGCTATTTCCCAGCACTAGGAGCTACACGTCCAAGAACTTTCATCGTCCTATGTCCAGTTCTGGTCAAGTTATGAACATTATTCACTGGGCAATCTGGGCCCATTTGCCCCTGAACCGGTTGGGTGTGGTGGTTGGGACCCCCGAAAGACACAACTAGACCCCAATACCCAAAAGTGTACCAAGTTTGAACTTGATACTTGCACTCGTTCACGAGTTATGAGCTCCACAAAATATGGTGAAAACCGAAAGTTGATAGCGCTCGCAATAGTGGATTGTTCCAAGGAACTGTTTTTCACCGTTTTTCCACCATCAAATACTTTTCAGGAGTTATTTGGAGATGCACATAGAATAGCTTCACCGGTTAGCCCAAAAGCGGTGTTGAAGACACCTATCTTTGATGGGCTGTGTTGATTCTGGCTGCAGGTTCCGATTCAGTACAAAATTTTGCACAAGATAGCTTAGGCTACTAATCCATTTTTGCAGCTTTGACAAGGGATAGCTTCCGTAGCGGATTGGAGATGGGATAGTTTCATTCTGGTGGAGCGAAATGAACTGCGGAGTTCAAGCTTCAGCAGTGAGACGGGCTATTAGCACTCAGTTCGCGAACCGAACCATAATGCACCCCTATTCAGTTTATTTCTAAGACGGGAAGCGGACAAGCCGAATATTCGTTCAATCGTCAATAAATACAATTTATGGTCAGCACATCTGAACTCTATGAATCTGACGGTAAGAAATTTTGTGTCGACATTTTTTTTTTCGCAACGGGTACAAAACAATGAGGTAGTTTCATAATAATTAATAGTGTCATCTATGGGTATTTTAATCCTGAAAAGTTACGGATAGCTTTATAAAGATATTGTTCCAAGTTTTCATCCGTCACGATGTCTACGATTGAAAAGGATAAAGTTCAACTGACTGCAAAGTCAATTTAGTCCCTTCTTCGATATTCTTTTGTTTTTGTTTTTACAACGCCGAAGAATAGCTTTTGATCATGTGATTATTCTTTTTAAAACATCCCATTTTAAAAGCTTCGATAAGTTGACAACTTAAGCATTAGCCGACAGCGAAGAAACAAAACCAAAGTGTTGCTCTCGCAACACTTTAGTTGGCGAAGCCGGACAAAGGTTGCCGCAACAGTTCACATTGCTCAGGCAACGTAGGTCTAGTTTCAAATGAGATTGATCGTCGCAGATAAAACTAATCGTCTAGTACATTAAAGGAAGTGACCTCAGGTACACACTGAGTCACTGACTGACGAATTTAGTAAATAATGATACGAAAACGAAATGCACGTGCGAAATACAATCTGATATAAATATAACTGATAACTGCAGCCCTAGTTGCTCTTGCTTACAATCACTGACATTAAAAAACTTAGCAAACGAGGGGACACATTTTTTTTTACAACTGCTTCGAGCCACCTGGATAGGCTGTATGCGAGGTATATAGCTTTTGCCACTGCCCTTACGGGTTTTTGTCGGTGTGGCTTGAAATCAGGGGGGGAGTATGTACCGATGAGATGTACTTTTCAGCTACCCTGTACCAAAAGCAGTCGACAGTTTTTGTCTACGGCTAGCAAGCGAATCTAGGCCGAGCTGTTCAAGGAGGGCAGGTATGGGACTAGCAAATTAGGTTCAGATTCAAAAGGTGAGCTTGCACAAATGGTTTTACCCAATTTCGACACAGCACAAGTCAGTTCGTGTCCTCGTCTGTACACTTTGTACTTCTCGCAGTTGTTCATTTCATTCATTCATTTATTCATACTACACACACTACATAACATAAAATATATGGCAAGAAACAAGATCCCCTGAAGCTATCTTGTGGGGGATCCACTACCTATGCACTAACCTACATTGAAAATGTTCACATTACAATAGTTACATCATATTACAAGCATAAATAAACTACACATACAGACACATATTAACGCCAAATTTGTAAAGATTTCGGCAAGTCCGTCCGAATTCTGTAAACGACTGTAGCATACGAGTCACGTGGTTTTTCCAGTTCCAGTAAATAAACAGTGTATAATCTAATTTAGCATCTGCTCCTTTGTTGTGTTACGCAGTTGATGGTTCGGTCGGTGTCCCGTGCGACGTAAGTGCTGAGCAGCCACCAGAGTCGTGCAACCGCGGCTATAGCTCAGCGCGTTGACAACCCGCAAGACCGTTCATTCAGAAAATTCCCTTGAATTTTGTACTAGTCAGTTACTTGCTGTTGGTGAATGCAAAACAAAGTTTGCGAATGGATTACTGCGTTGTTGGTTCTAAGAGTGTTAGTGTCTTGATTGGTACTGAGGTTTTGGAATTAAAGCCGGAGAAAGGTGTTGGGTGGTTCAGTCTGGAATTTAAGAGTGGTCTCTGTGATGTTAAAGTTCTCATTTAGTTCTTTTTCAACAAGTAGCCCTCAGATTTTCCGCATGAAAGCTCCTGGTAATGCGTAACATGATGGGATGGAAAAAAAATACAAAGGTCTTTAGGCGTTTCCAGGTTTTTAGAGAAATTTGGTATTGCACTTGTTGTTTTTTGCAGTTGGAAAACATTAGCATATTTCCGCCCTTTTCCTGTCCGTTACCACTTGTTGATATTAAGAGCACCGCATGCTGGAAACATAAACTGAAGGAAGAGGCGCGAGCAGAAGTGAAGTTGACTCTTAAAGTCTGAATTCAGACATGTACTTGTTGGCTTTTAGTTCGTACAAACCCACCGTTTTTTGTGGTCGATCGTCGAGATGACACAAGGCTTTCGGCATCCGGTATTTCTGGGATGTATAGCAACACATTTCAAGCAAGAAAGAAAATAAAGATGAAAGAAGATGTTCAAATATTTGCAAAGTTTAACTGTTTGTAATATGACATACTCGTAATCTGCTATTGTTATTATTGACAGATGAATCAGTAAGCTCGTGGGAGGAATTTAAGAAGTCTGGCGTGGAGGAATCGCAAGCAGGCGATTTGCGAAGGGTTCAGTTTGTCATCATTTAGGATGCTTTGGTAGAAGGAAAAGTTTAACTTTGATAAGTAAGTAGTAAATAACGAAAGAATTAAAACAGTTGGTTTTAAGCAGATCATTATATTTGAGCCCGTTTTTTAAGTTTCAACGAAAAGGACTGAGATAGGACAGTGTAGTTATCCATCACTTAGTCACTTAAAGAGGCTTGCTCCGCTTTTCACGAATAACCCATTTACATATAGTGGAATTTCCCTATTGGATTTGTGGTTCCTCTATGCGCTTGTAAATGTGTTGTATGCTTGACGAACACATTTACGAAAAGAAATGTTCATGCAGTGAGCTACCTTCCACGAGCTGATCACTAGCCACTGAAAAGCCACGTTTGTATTGAGATTCAAATTTCCCGTCTCATAGTGCGTTGTGAGGACGGCTGTAGATATTCTGAACGTCTTTATAGAGCAAATAGTGAAAAATGAAAAAAATCCATCAACATAATCCAAATAATGCAGTGTAGGCCTAAGGCCCGTGTCCAGGAATTTATCTCGCCTGCGCGTCAGACAAAAACGTACAAAAAAGACATAGATCAGAGGGAAAAGCATACAAAATTGATTATTTTTGGATGTTTCCGGGGGGGGTCAAGCCCCTCCCCCTCCCTCCCCCTGGATATGGCCCTGGTAGGCCTATTCAGTTAAATAATACAAAAATTAGTTTGCTTTTCAGCTAAACTTTAAAATGGGACTACGGTGAAGTAGAAATCTCTGATAGACCTACATAGCCTATCTTTAATAACTGAGAAAGTTGCCCTTTTGTTTTTGGCGTTGTTTTTAGCATGTCCACTTCGTGAATATATTGCCATAGCCGGATCCGGCTTAAAAGTTTCTTGACCCGGTCTGTAAAAGCAAACGATATCCTAGACATATAGCCTACTTGTCAAGAGGAACTTAATAGAGGTAGTGTGATTGTCGGACACTCCTTCGAAATTAGGCTATATCATGGTGGGTTTTTGTTACAAAGGGACACACACACTTGGACCAAGTAGCCTACTAATCTCAGCACGTGATCAGGTACCAGTATACTAAGAGTCTCGGTCGCAACTTGCTTTCATTTTCACATCGTAGCTCTCGCCTTATTCTGAACTGAACATTACTCCGCTTTCTGAAAACGGCGGGTTATAAATAAATTACTTACTTACTAAACAAGGTGAGAGCAGGGCATACAAATAATTCCTAACAGTGATGTATTGGTAGTCTATACATGTGAAGCAAAACCCCATGGTTTATCGCCTTCAAGACGAAAATCGACGATTACTTTGTTTTGATATTTTGGATTAATAAAAGGCTTTTTTATGTTTACTCGCATCAGACTCGTATTATAAGATTTTCTGTTTAGTGGCGAGCTCTTATGTCTCCCCTTTAGGTAGCCAGTGTTCTCCAGCGTTTCTGTAATAACATGATCAGTATGACATGATGCTAATGATTTATTTTTTTAATAACGAACTTTCACGGCATAATTGCCGAACTTCTCTTCTCTCTTCGGGCACAAACACCATATGAGTTCAAACAAGAACAAATAATGAGATAGAACCTCCGTCTGGAAACTGGAGCAAACAGGAAGTAAAAGGAAGTAGAAGCAAACCCCCAAAAGGACCAGAAGTGTGATTTATTCACGGAAATTCCGTCTTTAGTCTCGGATTTTCCTACCTTGATCGAGCAGTGGTCATAGGCCGAAAATCGCAAATATCACACCATTCTTAGTCTGTGTAGCTTTTTCCTAATTGCCTGCAACAATTACGACTGCATTAATAGAAATCAATTCCGCCTCACGCGCCACAACTTCTTCTGGGCTTTAATTCTAACCTCACTATCGCTTTCGTCTGTAGCGTTTCGAAAAAGTAGTGATAAGGTGGCAATTCGGAACAGTGTGCGACTAGACCGCGGCAAGCCTGCATTGATGTGGGACGGATTGCAGTAGTCTGACTCCCATGGGATTTCTGAGAAACATGGCAGTGCTCAAAGTTCAAACCATTTATGATAAAAGTTCAAATCGACGACGTCGTGATGGAAGTGGTGGCAGTGGGGAAAGTGGAGCAGGGTCTGGTCAGGAAGTGGCCTTTTCTGATCGGTTTAGTGCTATGGTGGAAACTTGTCAGAAGAGAATGAAGCAGTTTCACGGCCCTGTGGAGTTATTCAACCTTTTGCTAGCGTAAGTATTCTGTATTTTCGTCTTGGCAGACTTCCATCTTTTCTGTCGGCTTCTAGACTTGGTGTGATTTGTGTTCCAGCTAAGTGGCGTTTCGGGATCGTGACGAGGGGGGGGGGGGATTTGGTCTACGGTGGACCTGATCTAATTCTCGGGGCGTGACGGTGCCTTTTTCTGTCTAAGCATTTTTTGTAAACGTTTTTCTTATTAGTCCGTTCGCAGTTCTTCTAGGGGGGGGGGGATCCCGTGATTGTTCCGTTTCGTATGGGTGTAAACAAAGTATAGAGTCTAGGAAAGCAATTACGTTTCCTCGAATGCTCCTTTAGCATAAGGGCTATTGAATTTGCTCCTGTGAAAGTGAAAACGGGAGGGATTGATTTTACAGATATACGAGAAAAAACCCTAGAGATATAAACTCAAACTAAAGGTAGCGTCTAAGTCATTGCTGATGTTGAAGATGGGTTGGCATTCCTTCTGAAAAATGTCACCTCCAGAACGTATCCATTACAAGCTCACTCAGTCATACTCGGCCTCTGACAATGTGTTGCAGCTGCTTCTTTGTGGAGCATAGTCTAGAGTCTGTGCAACTGCTTGTGTAACTCGTTATTCCAAAGTCCTCGTGGTATGTTCATGATAATGCTATCCACAAGGTCCTCTTTTACCTTTTTGGGATCCCAAAACGTAAGCGGATGGATACCTATGACATCGCAAAAGTTGTCCGTCTGTCCGTCCGTCCGTCTGTAAGCACGATAACTCTCGAAGGGAATGAGATATGTTGATGAAACTTGGTGTGAGGATTCGTTGGGTCATCGGACCAGTAGACTTCGTAGATGGGCTTTGTAGCCCTACATTTAGGGGTGGGGGAGGGGGTTCAAATGAAGGGGCAAACAAAATATTTTGAAACAGCTAATGTGATAGTCGATTATGGGGTAAGAAGACATGTTAAATACGATGGTGAAAACCATTTTGTCATCGGACAAGTAGTTCGCCCGGAATCCGGCCAAAACCGGAAAGTTTGTTAAAAGTAAAAGTTTTATTTGAAGTTGATTAGATGTTTGATGTAGGGGTAGGAAGACAAGCTGAACACGATGGTGAAAACCATTTTCTCGACGGACAAGTAGTTCGCCCGGAATCCGGCCCAAACCTAAAGTTTGTTAAAATTAAAAGTTTTATTTGGAGTTGATTAGATGTTCGAACTAGGGCAAGAAGACACGCTGAACGCTTATGTGAAAACAATTTTCTACCCGGACATGTAGTTCGACCGGAATCCGGCTGGAGTCGGACAATTTGTTATAAGTTAAATTTTTATTTGAAGTTGATTAGATGTTCATCATTGGGGAAAGAAGATACCCTGAGTTCGTTTTTGAGCTTTCTTTTTTCGCCGGACAATTAGTTCCGGAGTTCGGCCGAAACCGGGATATTGGCAGAAGTGGAAGAAAGTTTTCGTCAAAACAGATATGACAATAGGGGTAAACACACATGCTGAATCCATATCTGAACTTGGTTTTCTCAGATGCAAAGACAAGACCCAGTTGTCTGGATCAGATATTGAATTTTTGGGATCCCATCGAAACCTTTGGTCTTGTTAACCAAGCAGTCTCCCCCCCCCCCCCCTCCCTTTATCTAAACTGTTGCTTTTGAAAGCACCATTTTTGGTCTGACAGAATTTCTTTGTTATATTTGCATTTTGATTTGTTTCCAGTATGAAGAAGTTACTGGTCTGTTGAATGAGCGACCGTCTACCCCCTTGATTTAAGGTGGCCTAGTGACAAGTCCAAAATTAAATTCTTGATAATTCTGTATTGATTATTTTTTTAATTTGTTTTTTGTTATTATTCATTTGTTTGTCTGAACCTGGGTTTCCTAATCTTAATTCTTGGTCAAGACGTGTCAAGATGTCAACTCTCAAACCTTCTTTTTCAAAAGACAAAACATTCAAAGAAGGAATTTAGGAAGAATGAATTTGATTCGTATGAGGATGTAACTCACAACTGTTTCATTACTAATTCTTCACTGAGGATTCACTACGGTAATGGATATAATTGTAGGATCCTTGTGTCGATGAAAAAATTAAATAAAGTGAACGGGGACGAGAAAAGGATATAGGCTACTTTGTCTCCTAATTGCGCGTCCTCTAGTGGACTCCGATGGAACTGACAAGGGGATAGCCATGAACAGCACATTATTGGCCCTTAGTTGCATATCTTTCTATATTGGCCATCTTAATCCGGACATCAAGGGCATTCATTGATCTGTCCGGGTGGCATAGTTGTTGATTTCGCCGGAGTTCGCTAGCATTTGGTAGCGGGTTATTCTGATTGTGTTCCAGTTCTGCATTGTGTCTGCCGACCCGGTAATAACTGATGACAGTGATTGACGGAAGGCTTGTCGACTCGTCATTGACTTGTGCCATCAGAAGGGTCATGGCTCTCTTGCTATTCCCAAGAGGATCTACAAAGTTGTAAAAACCTTATTGTTGAAGATGAACCATGAATTATGCATTGTCTTTTTTGTTAATCAGTCCCACGTCTGAAACTGAAAGTTGGTTCATATCGTTTTTATGGCACTCGTGGCCTCCGACTCTGGATGGTGAAACGAACATTTTATGAATTTTTCCATAAAAGCTAAAATAATACAGTAAATAATAATGTGCAATTATTGTAATGTCGGCTTCCAGCTCTTGTTCGAAAAGGCCGAGAGGTATCTATTACAAAACATGCGGACTTGATGATTGTCCAGGTTGGGTTGTGAATTCTCCCTTCCGCCCCCTAGAAGATATGGTCAGTACTTTGTGGGTGAGTCACAGACATGTCGCCTTAACAAACCTCTCTCTCTCTGTACTAAAATATTCATATTTCATATACGAATGTGACAAATAACCCTAGTTGCTGTGCAGTAAAACGTGAACAAATCTCATTTATTACATTACGATCGATTATGTAATGCCCTTTTCTCCTATCTTGATGATCTTTGTTTTGTTACAAGTTTCTAAAACACCGAGGAACGTCAGTTCATATCCGCTAAGAAACTGACCCTGTGATCAAAACAGTGCTGGCATCTCCTTCGAAGATAGGCGTTTTCAGTTTGACTGTTCTTGGGACAGTGATTATTTGAAAGGAAAAAAAAATCTTCTAGGATTAACGATTTGCAGTCTAAAATTAACCAGTGTGCTGTCCGTTATTTTCCAGAGATTGGAGAGTCCACCTGGAATATTCACGTAATCAAGTATGCATTTCAGCCCAAAGTCCGGGTAGGAGCCGGGTGCGTTGATTGACATCTCCAAAGGTCCCTCAACGAACCCGGCTCCGTCTTCTGACTTGGCGGCGTGTTTTTCGTAAACACAATTGATTTTTTGTTAAAAACAGTCGTTTTTATTTCAAAATCAGTCGATTTTTCTTCAAAACTGTCTTTTTTTTCTGCAAAAAATTGGTAAAAATGGCCACCCAATCGGTAAATATAATGAGCGCGTAGACTAGCGTAGTAAAAAACACCGGATTTTTCATGGGTTTGTTCGCATGAGTAAGGGTTGCAAAGAGGCCACTCTGTCTGCGCTTATTCCGTGTCAACTTCATTACTTCACTATGTTTGTTTGTTCTTGGTTAATGGTCATATCAGGTTTTCTGCCGACACTTTGCCAAAATTTAAGAGGCTGATGAAAGACAACCATACCACAGCTGTGTCTTTGCAAATCATTAAATATTAGTCATCCTTTTAAGGTGGAACCGGAACTGGTACGGAATTCTCCGTTCTCAGTGTTTGCGGTAGAAAATGTCTTGAAAGTTGCGTCATTTTGATAACAAGGTAGTGTTTGCAGTTAGTCGGAAGCGTTGTTGGAACCCCTTGTTCACACTGCTACGCTATAAAGATGATTGATGGTTTTATTGTAACCCGTCAAAATAAGCACTAAGACGGGGTAAACATGAGGTGAAAAGCCCGAAAGCCAAAGTATTTTCCAGAATGTTCAAAGATAATGTGTACTTGCCGTAGTTACTACGCTTGACGTCGCGAATGTTGGCTTCTTGGCGTCGGGCTGGAATGTATTTTCTATTTTCCCGAAATATCACACCACGGGGTAAACCAGCCAATCACGTTACAGAGATCCGTAGTTACCACGCTTACTACGCTCCCGTGCATGGTGAACACATAGTTACTATTAGTTACTATTTCGAGAAGGTTGG